>JARYGA010007533.1:0-35028 GCA_030545235.1 Helianthus tuberosus
TTCTAAATTTGGCATACTAAGTGTGTACCCCACTTTCTTAACAGTTCCTTACTTTTCTTTCCTTTCTACTACCCATTTTCCGATATGCGGTCGACTCTTACCATATTTCCATCATGACATTTCAAGACATCTAATAACCATACTTTACAATAAACAAGAATTTAGAGCCGCCATTATTTCCTGTATTGATATGAAGATTATAATTTATTTACTAGCGTTATGAGTCATTTACTTCTGCCTTCCAAGTTACTAACCATACTTATTCCTTCACTATGCCGTTAGAAACAATAATGCTCACCATGAGCGTACTACTTGATTCTTCTATTATTAATATCATCATTCTTCTTAGTCACCCCCTCTTGTGACGTAAAAACTTTGACTACTGATGTATGTGTGTGTATGTGTGTATATATACATATACTTGCCTCAAACGTTTAGTAACTCTATTACTATTAGTTGCTTGTTAATCCATTCTTACAGTATGGACTAATTCGTACATTTGTACTTCCTTATCGATTTTAGACATACTTGTTATCATATTACAATTTCTTACAAAAATCTCTATCCTCGTCGGTGCTTAAATCATCCATCTAGTTCTTAGCCCATAATTCACTTTAGTCCTCATAAGTCGATCATCACATGCTTAATACGCAACGTCTTCGGAGCATACTTCTTTCATCATAATCTTATTTCCTCAACATCTTTCTATGTATATATATATAATTACTTACACCATCACATGTTACCACATTTATCATATGTTTTACTCTTACTCGTATATCCTGTTTAGGTCTACGACGATTAACTATCAACATATCCCTGCACATATTCCCACAACCAGCGGCAACTACATATATATATGTGTGTTCTTTTAGTCCTACATTATGCTTGACCAACCAGGTTATCTGTGACACTTACTTGTTATGTTTATACTTATCTTTAGTTAGGTGGAGAAAAAGCATATCCTCATTTGCTTTCATACTTTCCTTCCCACCTAACGACTCTAACTTTCATCCGTCTACAACCCTTTCTTAAGGCTCTATCCATGCTTACCACATAAATATCTTCCTTTAAAATTTTAATTCTACTAACATTTACTTTTTGTTTGACATAATTTTCATACTTAGGACCATACTATACTCGAAATTCTATCATCCTTTCATGTTCAATATTTTCTAAGCTTAATCGTAATTATCATCCCTACCTTTCATTACATTCTAGGACCATACCATCCTCTTCCGTAATCATTGCTTTTATTCCTTCCTACCGTGTCATTTGTTATCGTTTGTATTTCCTTCGTCCGTCATCTACATTAAGCATTTTCTACATTCATTACTTTATATACTTTCCTTGTCATCTCAAGTTACATTGATGCATTCATAATCATATTTCAATAACTTTCATTCCACTTGTACATCATCAACATTGGTCACGATAGGCCACGTCATGCATGCCTTTCGTTCATAGGGGAATAGAATCCCTCATCCTTCTTAGTTACTTTCTCGCACCATCCGCTAATCGGAACATATTTTATTAACAATTTCTTCGTTTTCATCAGCCATCTACTGAATCATTCAAGATCATTATTAAAATTTATTCTTTGGTCATGTTCACTTCATTCTAACATTTTAACTTTTTTTATACTTTCCTTTCTTTCATGGTAGGTGTTAACGGTCCTTTTTGACCACACCACATATATCTCATTATAGGGTTGATAAACCCAACTAGAACTTCATTCACAACCTTCCAACCATATACGTTCTTACTTCGAAACATTTCGACATAACCCGGTTGACATTTAGAGAATCCTAATTATCATAGGTTACATTTTCAGAAACTTAATGAAACTATTGGATTTTTTCTTAAGAAATATTCTACAACATAGTTTAGGAAATATGTTAATATGCCTAACATATTTCAATGACTTTCATTCTCTTACTTATTACACATTCGTTAATTTTTATATACTTTTCACTTCGTTATATGTTACTTCATGCCATCATGCTTACGTCTTACTGACATTTGTCCTTTTAATTATGGTTATCATGCTTTTATTTAATAATTTTGGGTGTTAATAGCCACTTAGTGGCCATACCGCATTCCTCTCATCATCCTCGGTGTTAATGGCTTCTTCGTGCCCACACCGCATACCATTAATCATTCTCGGTGTTAACGGTCATTTCGTAACCACACCGCCTACCATTTATCATAGGGCGTCATTTTTACCATCATTATTGGTAATATCATTATCATCATCATTTACATTCACTGCATCCGCCATCTACAATTACATACTTTTATTAGATACCGTATCATTATCATTCACGTTTACATTGTCCGCCATCTACGTAAAACATTCATCTCATTCATTAGATTTCTTTTCATATTTCTCTTCATCATATTTAAACTCATGTTATCATACTAGATTCAATTTACATTTCATACTTTATACATTATCGTCATTGACGATCATGTTGTATCGGGTAGATCATAATCTTTGATCATAACGATTTACCTCCTCACCCTTCATATGTACTTTCCCTTATTATTCTTAATATCAAAATCACCTTAAACATTAGCTACGAGGCCTTGAAAACTGATCAAAACAAGTCTCATAATCAAAACAACAACAACAAAAAAATGGACGTTTTTATGTCTCTCGCGGCACGAGAGAGACTACACTAATTTTGTCGCGGGCCGCTACTCGGCTCGCGTGTCGCGCCCCAATTCCTGTACCCTGTCGCGTGGCGCGGGGAAGTTGATTTTCCAGCAGGTTTGTTACAAAAATCTGCATTTTGCCCAGCTCTAGTTGTTTACTCAAGATCCAACTTAAAACTTCCATAACTTTCAACCTACAAGTCCGTTTTACGTGATTCTTTTTCCTACACGTCCGTAATTCAAATACGGATCCATCTACCACCTTTATTTGCATAAAAAACCCGGTTTATAAGTGAATAACTTATAATTACCTTTCCATTTCTAACTATAAGCATAATCAAATTTACAATTTACTTACTTGCATAGCGCTTTGGAACGAACACACCTTCATTCGAGCTTTCGGTTTGAGTTCAAGCATTTTAACTCTAATACTTGAATCACTCAAACCTCGGCTCTGATACCAACTTGTAACGGCCGCTTTTTCACATTCGAAAAATAATAACAACATACTAATTTTAACAAAATTTGGGCATGACCCGTTCGTACTATAAGCAATTCCCTGTTTTTAACAATCACCATTCAAACTAAATTCTAAGACACGTTTCAAAAGACATAAAAGTTGTAACCATACAAGATTCCATTAAAAGTGATTTGTCCGAACTACCAAAATAAGATTTAAAATCCTAATTTACTTATGAAACATCCTAGACATAAACTTAGCATTTATATTATGAAAGTGTTTTGACCCATTTACAAAGACGACTTAAACCGGAAGTGCATAAAGGGTGATGTGGTGTGTTCGATCCAAGCTCGCCATTATCAAGAGTGAGATTCACCTACATCCATAACATAAACTTACAAGTTAGTTCGGTTAAAACATATTACTAATACAATTTGATTTTCATCATTATTTGACCCGTTACCGGGTCATTATATCTTTACATCTTTTCATTCGAACTTCTCATATAACAATTCTGTTTAACGGTTATAGCACCATCTTAGTCTCCGTCATCATCAATCATCCTATTTTATCCGACCCGATCCCATGGATCATACATATTCTTACTTTTTCAATTTTCCATACTTCACTAGCTTGGCTTATAAAAGTCATCGCTAGCTATCTTAATTTCGTAACAAATTCATCTTACTTGACCCGTTTAACTGCGGGTCAATACATCACCAAGAACACCTCTTTCTCATACTTTAGACCCATTTGTACGGGTCGTCAATAGACTTTTCCCCTTTTCTACTAACAATTCGCATTAAGACGTTTTACAATAAATTTCCGCATAAAACATCGAACAATTATTTATATGAGAACTAACACAAAAATCTACATTCTACATGAGCGAAGTTCATATGAACTTACCGAAGTCGTGCGCTCCTATTGCCTTTGCTTGGTTTGATTCCCCTCCTTTCTTCGACCCTATAAGGCGCATTACATACGCGTTTAGCTTTCGCGTTATTCATCACTTACGCACATTTACATCATTTACCATAACGTTCATTATTCACATTTATTTTTCATACCATCATTAGATCATCAACACTTCAATTCCTCATGTTCATACATAACAAATTCAACTCAAACATTTCATCGAACACCTTATGTGCGTACTACTTAACTAGCACAATATATAAGCATATTAAGCACATTCCTACCAAGTCTTTCTAAAATCATGGCAATACATCATAAACACATAAATGCATCGAATATTCAGATTTCTTTAACATCAATAAGCATAATTCAAGTTCATATATCATACTACATCTATCATCACTTCAAAACCATCATAAATTTCATGTGGGTTTCATACAAAAATGGGTTTACATGAAAACATCAATATAATTCGAATTTCATACTTCATTCTAGTCTTATGGACTAATTATAACTTTCTATCATTAATATATTTACATACATTCACGGATTGCACAAAACCCACCAAATCAAACATCACTAAATCACAAATTTCGACTTACGTGATGTTGGAGATACTCAAGTGATTAACATTCCTAGTTCATGCATACGATTAACCTTCAATTTCCCTTTCAATTTGATGAATTTTGAGTTGTTAGGGTTTTGATTCTTCTGGCTCTTTCCCTCTCTTGATCGTACGCCCCAAAACCAAAACACTGACCTTTTTTTTATTAAGTGTTTTAATTCCACACTTTTCATTTCCACCCCCTCATTGTTTTAGAACATGCCACTTTCATCACATTTACATACTAACTTAGTTAACTTTCAGGTATACATAAAATCTAGACTTACTAAAACTTATAAAACTTTACAAATGGTAAAAATTTATATTTACCATTTCTTTTTGTCAAAATATTGCGATTGAATTTTTTTTTATAATATGACATACGAAAATTGGGATGTTACAAAAGTACTCTTATCTGTTGGAAATTTGCTCATTCGTTCCAAACTTGTTCATTCGCACAAAGTTCATTTGTTTGAGTCTTTGTTTGTACTTGTGAGTGTCATCCGTTCTAAACAAGTGATATTTGTTAAAATGACGACAAGTATTGATCAAAGTTATAGGTATAAGAGAGGTTAAAAGAAGGATTTGAAAATTTCAAAATAAGGGAAAATGAGATATTAGATGATGGATTAAATAGATATGAAAAGTTACTTTCTTAAATATATAAATGTAATGTCTATAAAACAGATGAAAACAAGAATGCAAAGTTAAAAGAATCATTATCGTCAGATTTGGATGAGGTTTTGTGCAAAATTAGAAAAGATATAATAGAATATAATGAGCACACACTATTTCTTTCATCCATGAACACAATTTCGGGTTTCAAAGGCTATGAATTCATTGATCTGATTCGAGCATATCTACCAGATATTGAAGAGAAGAAAGTTACGAGGCTAAAAAAGGAGAAAGAAAAAATAATGGTGAAGAATATTGAAGTCAAAGAATCAATCATGTCTACAAATGAGGCTTCATGTTCTGAACCAATGTGCTTAAAATATGACAAATATATATCAGATAATGCCAAACTCTTGAATGATTTGGAGAGTTTGACATTAAAAAATAAAAACTCAAAACAAAATGAAAAGGAGTTTAAAAATAAAATAAAAATTTTAGAAAACGAAAAATTGATTTTGAATAAAAATGATTTCGAAAAATCAAATTGCAATAAATTCTCATCTTGAAAATATAACTCAGCTTGAAAATGATATTGAGATTGCTAATAATGAAGTTGAAATTTAAAAAATTAAATTGAAAGGTTTTGTTACATCATCATTAATGTAGATCATATGGTTCCAAAATCAAATAAGAAAAATAAAGAAACGGGGGAGAATCAATATGAATATTTTAATAGTGGAATTGGGTATAAACCGTCGGGAAATGTTAATCATGTTGATTCGACAACGGTTGTACCTGATAACACTAAAAACAAAACTCCCTCAGTAGAAGTTCCAATAAGTGACAATGTCATAAATTATGACGATGTCATAATTGAAGATTGTGATGATGATACCGATGATGAAAATTATAAAAGAAAATATTTTTGAAATTAAAGGAAAAATATCAAGAAATAATTCTGACATTTGCTGAAAAAAGGTGAGTGTTCTACACTTAAATCTTGTAAGCAAAATGAGGATAAAAAAACAAAAACAAAATATTAAAAACTCTAAAAATTTTCAAAACAAAAGTAAAAGATCATCGGTACGGTCATTCAATCATTTTGAAAACTCACAAAAAATTCAGAATAAGTGGTGCAGGTTTGCCCACAATGCTTCAAAGACAAATCATTATAAACAAAGAAAATAGAATGAAGATTCTTCAGAGATAAATCATTAACATGACAGAAGAAGGCGAAGTGATGATTACGACACGTCAAATTAGTGTTATGATTTAAGTGTATGGTTTGAAAGAAATGAATGGGGTGATAAAAGAATGTGCTACAATTGTGGATTAATCGGGCACATTGCTGTGTATTGCATGAGACCAAGAAAAGAACAGAGATAGAGAAATGACATGAGAAGATGCTTTAAATGTCAAATCAAAGGCATGTTGTCAAAAATTGCCCGATAAGATCAGAGAGAGGTTCGTTGGATAAATCTCAGGGGAGTTAAAGAAAACTGAAAAAGAGAAATACATAAAGAAAACATCTGAAAAGAGATGAAAAGCCCAAAGAAAAAAAAAAGTGAAATTATCAAAAGTGTAACACCCCAAAAACGGGTTTGGTAATCAAACTGCGTTAATAGTAATGGCGGGTAAAATACCGTTAGTGGTAAAAAAAAAAGCAACCCGGTAAATATTAGGAATTTAAATAAATAAACTTAATATTAATTGGAAAGAGGATAAATACTTTGAGAAAACAAAGTATATAAAAATGCCCGAGTTAACGGGACTTAAAATAACACGGGTTATGACTTCCCGTACCCACTAAGTGACTAGGAATATTAACCTAGTTAGTTATGTGTTGTTAGTATAACAAAGGAAACTTGAAATAGTTAAACATTTTATAAAAACAAAACTTGAGGGGTCAAAATTGTTAAAAAGGAAACAAGGTTTTATTTAATAAAAGATTAAATAACACAACACACACATAGTGTGTGTGTGTCGACCTCCAGGCGACCAAACAAGGGGAAACCCTAGTTCTTCCTCAAATCACCAAATTGAAGGGTGAATCAGAGCCAAATCGTATGCATGAACACATAAAAACAATCACCAAGCTTATGGGATCATAAGGTATGTCAAATTTTTGATATTTATGAAGTTGAGATTCTTGGTGAAATTATAAAAACTGAAATTTATGCTTGAATGATTGATGTTTTGATGAAACTAGTATGAATCCATGCTTAGGAACGAACCCTAGTCAATAAATTTATGAATTGGTGTTCATAATCATGAATTTCCTAATCACCCACTTAGGTGTTTAATGGGTTTTGTAGGAAGAGGAAGAACACTAGAGTTTTTATTGTGAAAAGGGTGTAGTTTGAATTTCCATGAAGTGAATTTTGGATTGTTATGTATGCTAGATGTAATGAAATTGAGAATGATGTTAAAATTGGTAGAAATGACTAGTTATGAACTAGTTTATAAATTTGTAAAAAAATATGCTCACTAGGTGTTTGTTAAAATGCCTAAGTGAAATCGCGCGCCCACTCGGTTGAAAGTAGAATTTGATTTGATTAGGCATCGTAAGAATGCCTAATAACTTGATAAAAAGGGGTTTCATTTATAGAGGGAAAACCCGTAGATTTTGTGAGATAAAGAAATATAGTGTTTTCGATAATCAAGAGCTAGGCTAGCTTAGTGATAATAATAGCATGAACTCGAATTAAAAGATTCGTTAGAACGATGGCTTAAAGAAACGCCTACCGGATAAATTGAAAATGCCTAAACTAGCTAATGAACATGAATGTGCATTTTATATATTAAGGGATGTTTGACTTTCAAAAAGTCAAACTGACCTATGATACGATAAATGGTAATTTTTGATATGAAATGCGTAAGGTAGAATGATCGTATTAAATTATGATTAAACTAACCACCTTGAAAACGATTATGATAGTTTGACGCGTAACAAGCTAGGTGGAAGCTTGATGAGGGAGCGGGTCAAACGAATCAAGAAGGAAAGGAAAAGCGTAGTTCGGATGCGAGGTAAGTTAAGCTTACGCCCTTTTTACTTTTATTACAAAATGCTTATTTGAGAACATGGAATACGATTTATATTAAGTAAATGAAACATGATGTTTCGGCGCGATATAATGCTAGTCGGAACAAGTGAAAATGGTAGAGACCATAAATTATGGTAGAAAGGGGTAAAAATGGTAAAATGGTAATCCGGACATGGGTTAACGAATAGATAAAGGGATTTAAAACGACACCATTTGGCATAAGTCATAATGGGTCAAATAAAACAGGAAACGACTTTCAAGTTGGATGATTTCAAAAAAAGTAAACCGGGATAGGTTAAAGGGGTGAAATGGTAATTAAGTGCCATCTCATAATGACAATTGGTCATTTCGACAAAACGGGTCAAATGGTGTTGTTAACACCATTTGTCATTAATACTTGATGATTGCTTGTTAAGTTTTGTGATCACATGAATTAACACATGGTTAGCATTGCTATTAACTAGATAGTAAAAGCAAAAGGTATTTAAACGGGTCAATCTTATGACCCGAGTCAGGTACGCATGTTTAGAATTATAGCTAAAAGTGATATTTTGGTCAAATAATATTCGAAGTCCTTCGTCGCGCAAATGAAGGGCTAAAATTGACCAAAAAGCCCTTGAGGGGTAAATAGGGTAAACAACCTTTAAAGAGTTGTTTTGAATTAAGAGTCTTGTTAAATTGGGTCCTTGGAATTCGTATAAAAATGGTGCTAGGATGTAAACCAATAGAAGCATGATTTAAGTCTAAAAATGTAAAACACTCGTAACGGGTCTGAAGAAACACTAACTAAATGGTCGGAACCGAGATAGTTAGGGGGTTTGAATCCGCATAAAAGGGTTAGCTCTCTCTCGGTTGATCCAGTTGCAATGGTAATTCTTCTCCGGTAGTTCTGCAAAAAAGAACACCGTTAGCCTCGTCAAGGGGAGAAGGGGGTTCTCTCCTTGACCCGACTCCGGCGTGAGAATAAGTATTGGTAACGGAGAAGATAAGTATTTGAGAAGTGAGAGTGATCTGAGTTTTTACCTGAACAGTTCTCTTATTTATAACCGGGAGTTTGGGAGGGAAAACCTGTTATTGAAAAGGTGACGGAAGATGCTAACGCCGTAGCGGTTATATTTTCTTCCGTTAAGTTCTTTGATCCAATTGTTGAGTTGTATCGATCCGGTGTGAATGCACACGGATCGTGGTTTGATCTACGGCTAGGGGATTGCCATGTGGAAAGTGATTAAGTGGAGATTACTCTCCAATTGCATGCCTTCGTTGTGATTCTGGGGTTGCTTGTGGTGATGACACGTGTCCAGACGGTTATAACCGTCTGGGTGGTGCACGATTGTATTTCTTTCTAGAAGATTACTGCTGTAATCTGGTGTGACACCTTGCTGTGTAGACACAGACAAATACATCCCAAGTCTGGGTAAAGTAATATCCAAGTCTGGATATTTAGGCGGAGGTAAAGGATTTTAATCCTTTGTAAATGAGAGAAAGCGCAAGGATTTATGTTTTCCTTTGGGCGCGCGACTATACATTACTGATTGCTTTCTTCCTTTTGTAAGACCAGTGCGCGGCCGCGCAAGGTTAAAGGGTTAGAAAGGTTGGTTTGTGGCATGGTCTCAAATCCTCTTTTCGAGGTTTTTGGGACCTTACCCCTTCAGGGTCAAAACGAGTATATATGCATAACGGGTTAAAACTTCTTAAGGAACCCGAAAAGTTAAATCGTGAAAATTAGTAAATGGATATAACATGATGACCATGGTATTATGAAGGAAAATAACAAGTTAGTTTGGTAAATGCATGAACGGGTCAAAACTTTGTAAAAAGGTATTAAGTCGAAGACATAAAGGTCTGAAATTTTGTTATGCCGGATGTTGGATTTCAACTTCATAAGATGGAGAAATAAATTACGGACGCGTAGGAAAATGAATCGGGTAAAACGGATTAAAAACGAGAGAGTTATGCTCGTTTCTGTGAAATCGGGTTATGCTGGAAATATGCAGCAGCATATTAAGAACATTCTGCCAAAAAGGGGGCTAGGTGGGGCGTCTAGCCCCTAGGCGTGACGCCTAGCCCCCCCTGAACCTGAAAAATGTTTAATTTTGTTTGTTTGACCCATATAACTTGTTTAAACTTGTTATTTAGCTATCAAAACTAACTTTTAAGTTGGTTTTGATCATAGCTGATTGCCAAGAGTGCCCGGATGAAGATTGTGACACCTGGGTCACTGCGACCATCAAACAAATACCAAACCAATGAAATATTGTATTTCATACTAGGGATTTGTACAAATATGTGTATCATTTGCACATATCAATTTTTGTTCGATTTCAAGCTTTAAATCACTTTCTGGAAGGTTATACGCGCACTGATGCGTAAATATAACCAATTTAATGCAACGAACACTCCGGAATAGTGAAATAGGCTTAACATACCTTAAATAACCTTTACATAACTTAGAAATAAGTTTCGAAGGCTTTGGTATGGCAAAATCAAGTTAAATCGCTTACAGAGACTAAAGTTGACAAACTGCGAAAGTGTGCCAATTTGAACTGTAACAGACATTCCGGATCATGGCCATAAGTTAAACATACCATAAATATCCTTTACATAGCTTAGAAATAGGCTTTGAGGGGTTCGGTGTGCTAAAATAAACTTTTGGGTCATTGAGGGACTAAAAGCGTCAAAAAGTATACAAGTTTGCACTTTCGCGCATATCTTACGTTCTGAATACATCCAGACATCCAAAAGTTTATGTGGGCACTAAAATATTTTATTTTAGTGTTTGGCTTGTCAAAAATCCATTCGTCGCGCAATTTGGATCGTTTTTCGCGCTTATGCGCATGTCGTCGTAATTAAGCGAACATCGCGATCGTACGACCAAACGAACCGACATCCGGGATATTTTTGAGCATGTTTCATGTCCAAAATGTTTAGGCATCATTTTAGGGCCTTAAAGTTGACTTAACGAGCCTTAAACATGTCGGAAATGGCCTTAATACACAACGGGGACTGAAATGGAAACTTTGGAAACTGGTTGCTGATCAGAAGGACCTAGGCGTGACACCTAGCCCCCTTGGCGTCACGCGAGGCCCTTTCAGATCAGCAAAAGTCATTTTAATAGCTGTTAACAGCTGTTTAACACTCCCAACTCAATTCCACTTGTTGTTACCTGATGTTGGGGGGCCAATGTGATGTACATGAGGTTACCAACAAGTGTAGGGATGTGATTAAATCACGGTTTACGAGAAACGATCCTAACGGTGGTCCTTTTCCTATAAATACCCATCAAGTTCACTTGCAAAACCCACTTGAAATCTGAGAATTCTCTAAGTTGGGGTGTCTTATCACTTCATACCTGAGAATACTTGGAAGTTCAATCTTGCGGGGACCCTTTGTAAGTGTTCTTTCATTCTTTTCATTCGTTTTAGCGTTAAAGTCAAACATTGTTTGACTTTCTGCGTTGACCAGTTTATGGTCAATGCGAAGTTCATTTGAACTTCATAACGTGAGCGTGATCACGATGGTTATAGTCCCTAGTGACTATACCTACTGATTACCACGTTATCTAGGCTCAGTGACGAGTCGTAGTTTCGGCCAAAATGCGCATTCTTGCGTATTTTGTAACCAAACTACTCTTAAGTATCAAAACCGTTTGTTTTGATACCAAACCTGTTTTCTAAACTTAGTTAAGCATGTTTTAACAAACATGCTTAGCTCGTCACTTTTAGTTTTGTGCTTATATAGGGTCGTAACGTAAGTGATCTAAACAATCGCTTATACTTTCGAACCCGACCCGTTTGGTCGATCATTAGGATTCAACCAAACACATTAGGTAACCATAGTATATAGGGAATATCCTTCCGAGGTTATACCTTATGGTCGCTTCGTTTAAGTAGTTGTATGATAGGTAGTTTATATGCCTTAGGTAAATTACCAAAATGCCCTTTCTACGCCAAAATTCATTTTAAGCATATGTAACATAACTTTTGACATCTAAACTGATTGGGCAATAATATTAGACATGTTAAGGCATATTTTACTTGTCATAGGACTAGTTAGGCAGTCCGAACGCGTTTTACGCGAACGACGCGTTAAAGTAGCATAAGCTACCTAAATGGGTCGTAATGGGTCGTAAGCACTTTGGTTAGGTTTCATTTAGTATGTAGGCTTTGTTAAACCATACTAAATGAGTTCCCATACTCATTTGGTTTATGAGCCCTCATTCTATCCGATCCTCCGATTTAGGCCCGGTATATTAACATAGTTACCTATATTTAGGTGTCGTTTGATATCCGTGATCTCTAGCATTGTTTGGTTGTTACTCAAGGACTACTAAGCAATCTCAAGTGAGTACATAGACCCCTCTTTTACCGTTTTCAAACTGTTTTGGGGTGAAACACATGTGCCTACTTGTTACTTTCATGCTTTCCATGTTTTCACATCATATACTTGCTATGTTCATTAGTACACTTATAGTACATGATTTCATTATGTTTTTGCTATGTATGTCCTTTGTTGCATACTTAGTACATCGTTTTACATTACATTACATTACATTACATTACATTTCATGCTATGTATGCCCATTGTGTGCATACTTAGTACATTGTTTTTACATTATATTTTATGCTATGTATGCCCATTGTGTGCATACTTAGTACATTGTTTTTACATTATATTTTATGCTATGTATGCCCATTGTATGCATACTTAGTACATCGTTTTACATTACATTTCATGCTATGTATGCCCATTGTGTGCATACTTAGTACATCGTTTTACATTACATTTCATGCTATGTATGCCCATTGTGTGCATACTTAGTACATTGTTTTACATTACATTTCATGCTATGTACGCCCATTGTGTGCATACTTAGTACATTGTTTTACATTACATTCTATGCTATGTATGTCCATTGTGTGCATACTTAGTACATTTATTATTCATCACATGCTTACATTTTGGTATGACATTTGGTTTGTTTAAATGGGACAATGTACATTCATTAACACCGATCATGCCGCTCGGTAGTAGGTAGTGGTACCATAGGACTTGACAACTCCCATTCCTGAAATCCCGGGTTTGTTTGGATTGGAAGGAATGACCGAATCCGAAAACATTTCTTTTGATAACCTTGACTAAAAGGGCTATCCGATTGTCTCAAGGATTGGATGTATGAATTTTCACAATACCGCATAGATGTTTATATCTGTATAGCATGCATTTGTTCCACAAAACATAACCTTGATTTAAACCATGTTTTACTTCAATACCTTGTTTTTGTGCATTTTACATATGGTTTAGTTGATATATTTCACTTACCATACATGACATTGATATACACAATTCATGATTTACATTAGACAAACATTTTGACATTGATACACACAAAACATTTTCACATTTGATTATACATAAACATTTTACAATGGTGGTTTGGTTTGAGTAAGTGATTTAAGTAACGAGGCGTGTGTAATATGATACAAGCATGGTGGATACGCCGCCGGTACTTCCTATATATAAGTGCTTGTATGGTATTACATATCGTAGCGTAATTTGAATCATTTCAATTTAAGACATATAACATTCTATACAAATAACATACTTTTCACAAGACATTGTTTTACAAAACAACTTATCTTATACAAACTCATTTTACTTGGTTATTCATTTAACCATACATTATTCTCTTATTTATACATATCATCTGATCTTATTGCTTTTCAAATGATTTACAAAACAAAGCAAATTACAAGGTTCATGACTAAACATTTTCTTAAACATAAGTCATGAATTCTATTTTCACAAAACCTATGTATCTCACAGGCATTTTTATGCTAACGTACCTATTTTCACATGTGTTTCAGGATATGATGCATAGGATTTATCAAGATACACTTAGGCGGACTTGGGCCTTAGTGACAATAAAAGATGCAAGACTAGTTATTTATGTTATATTTCTTTGATTGTCAAGACATTTTAACTCTTTTAATCAATAAAACAATATTTCAATTTCCATGTGTTATGAAACAATGATTCTGTTACAACACTCCCCGACGTTTCCGCCATGTTTTGTTGTTTTACGTGGTCGGGGTGTGACAGAAAAGTTGGTATCAGAGCTCATGGTTATAGGGAATTAGGTTATTAGTAATGCTTTGACCTAGTCTATAACCTTCCTAGGACCCTAACGCGAGTTTACTTGCGTTTAGACATAAAACAATACTGTCACCTATCCTTAGGTGACGACCTCAACAAGAACACAAATTTCAAAACCGCTTTGAAAACTAATCATCTGTTCTAGGATGATTGATTACTAGGTTTTGAACCCTCTATTGTAAGGTTTTGAACCCTCTGTTATAAGGTTTTGAACCCCTTTGAATTTTCAAAACCTCGTCAAAGTTTGGGTCTTATAGTGTGAACACGTGCAATCTGGAAGAGTGGATGCCTGTACTCTGAGTTTTCTGTCTAAGGCTAGAGTGTTCGTACAAATCCACATAATCAGACCAGTCACTCTTACCTGGGAACTCTTGGGGTAAGTGTCCACTTATAGGCTAAAGCATGTCTTCGCGATACATTAATATGACCCGCTTACTTTGATTAGTCGCCGTCTCATTTGTTTGCCTTAGGTAACAAACAAATGATCGCAATTTCTATGCGTTGTCATTTTGTTTTATTTGCCGGTAACATTTCATTTGTTTCCTCCTATATCTTTCATTTCCTTCTAGAATGTCTCTTCCTCTCAGCAACGGTCAAATGTCCGAGCAGACAGCCAAATTTGCCCAGCGAATAGGCGAAGTAGTCCTGAAGACTGTCGAATTAGCTACTGCCATGTATCGTCTCCAGGATGAAGCCACTCAAAAATCACCAAAGGAGACGGAAGCCAAGCCTTCACCAAAACCAAAGAAACGTAAAGCTCCAAAGAATCCCGCAGCGGTTGCACCAAAACAGGCAAGACCTAGCCAAGTGACAGCACCATCAGCCAAGAAACCAATCGAGGAATCAAAGACCATGGATGAACGATCCCCTAAGAAGTCAAAGAAGCAACAGGCTTCTTAGAACTTCGTCGTGGTCGCTCACAATGGTCAAGCCGTCCCCAACCAACCAGCTCAACCCCCTGCTAGGAAGCCATACAAAGGAACTGCTCCTCTGTGCAAACGATGCAACCGTCATCATTCAAACCTCATGCCCTGCTTCAAATGTACCTACTGTGGACGGTGGGGACATTTGGTTAACATATGCCGCTTTGCTATCCAAAACAAAGCTGCTATAAATCTTGCTGCTATCCAACTCCAAGTTAACCCTACTCAAGCTCGTTTCCCGTCTGGTACTTGCTACAACTGTGGCGAGACGAGCCATTTCAGGAATAACTGCCCGAAGATTGTCAGTGCAAATCCAACCCTTGGATGAGCATTTGGCTGAACAAAGGATGTTGCTGTCTTATGCCTTTGGTTCTTTTGTTTTCTTGTATTGTGAAACAATATGTCTCGTTCATAAATAAAAGTTGTTGTTCGAAATTCTGATATACGAGTGTAGTTACATGTGTGTATGACTTTCCCTATGATACCTACATCAAGAAACTATGTACCTTACAAACTACTCTTGTGATTTCTCCCTTCCAAGTGATCGCTCATGTTTTCCTCGAAAAATTTTAAGTACTCGTTTCATTCTAAGAAACGAAGTACACGAAATAAAGTGACATTACGAGTAATCGTGCTTTTTACACATCCGTGCCTTTGAATCCTTGGTTAGATAACTAAGCATATTTTCAAATCTCATACCCATTACGTTCTGATTTTTTTCAACATGTATAACATAAGTTTTCAAAACAACCTTCATGATTTCAAAATGTCTCATATAGCCTGAAAACAATATTAACACAATATATTTTCTTATCAAGTGCATGATTTCAAAAGCATCATTTATGTTTTCCAAAAACCTTATACACAATTTCAAAATTCATCTCGCATGATTTAAAAACATTTCTATAAATATACTTACCTAGTACACCTACTTTATGATTTCAAAAGTATTATGCATAAGGTTTCAAAAACATTGAACACATTTTTTTAAGAACCCCATGCATAGTTTTCAAAAATATTTTTCCTCATACATTGACTTAACTTTCAAATTCTGCTTCATATGTCGCCTTGGCATATCTAGCATCTCAACTTCATAAGCTTTTTTTTTACTTCATGTTTTGACTTAAGCACGTCCAATGCAAGGTTTCAAAACATCTTCAACTTCTAAAATCCATATGGCATCTTTTTATCTCCACAATTAGACCTTTGTGGACGAGTATCATACAAATCGGAGTCCTTAATTGGATTCCTTGTGTACCTCAATTCGAACATTTCGGTTCCTTATAATCGAAATCGAATTTTCCCTTTAAAAGATCTTTCTATCTTTATAGTTAGATTTTTTGAAATATTTAAAGCACCAATCAAAATCCACTAATTGGATACCTGGTGTGCTTTGAATACATGTGCACAGTTAACAGAACAAATTAACAAATGATAACAAATCAAGTTAAACAATTTTGTGGTCATGTGACTATGTGTTTATGCATCTTGTGTTTTTTTATGCATTTTTGTGTTTTTGTATACTCTGGATATTCGTTATCCAAATCCTCGTAGGATCTTTCATACCTTCATATGAGGGATTCGTAGAAGGATATCCAAAGTTACTACCTTAAATCCTAAATGGGCTTCTATGTAATAGTTAAGACACTTGGATTATATAGTACTATACCATGATTCATAAGAGACCCTTTTAGTGGTCTAGTAAAAAAGATTGATTCAAAAATCTGGTTAAGAATGACATGTGATGATATAAGCTGAAAAGACTCCTTGGTTGTCTATTAAAATCATTTATTGATTTAATAAAAGGGACCCTATGGTGGTCTAGTCACATTCATCACAAGATTTGTTCATTTGGTTTCCCCTACACATTATAAAATAGACTGTGTGGACTATGCAAGGAATTGTGTAATTATGGACGCGTACGTAATTATAAAATTCAAGGCACAGAAACCCAGTAAAACTTATTATGTGTAAGAACCGATAGCGACCACAATAACAAAATGTGAACGATGTAATGGAGGTACGGTGGACGCACCAATAACGCTTAATAGACTATTATATAAGTGTCCCTCCTACATTGTAAGCATGATGTTATTTAAAGTTACTGGAAGTTCAGAACCTTAACCAGTATTGTTTTGTCTTTTCAAAATTCATGTTTCAAGCTCTCGCAAGTTTCCTCTAAATATATTTCGGGACGAAATTTCCTAAAGTAGGGGAGACTGTGACACCTGGGTCACTGCGACCATCAAACAAATACCAAACCAATGAAATATTGTATTTCATACTTGGGATTTGTACAAATATGTGTATCATTTGCACATATCAATTTTTGTTCGATTTCAAGCTTTAAATCACTTTCTGGAAGGTTATACGCGCACTGATGCGTAAATATAACCAGTTTAATGCAACGAACACTCCGGAATAGTGAAATAGGCTTAACATACCTTAAATAACCTTTACATAACTTATAAATAAGTTTCGAAGGCTTTGTTATGGCAAAATCAAGTTAAATCGCTTACAGGGACTAAAGTTGACAAACTGCGAAAGTGTGCCAATTTGAACTGTAAAAGACATTCCTGATCATGGCCATAAGTTAAACATACCATAAATATCCTTTACATAGCTTATAAATAGGCTTTGAGGGGTTCGGTGTGCTAAAATAAACTTTTGGGTCATTCATGGACTAAAAGCGTCAAAAAGTGCACAAGTTTGCACTTTCACGCATATATTACGTTCTGAATACATCCGGACATCCAAAAGTTTATGTGAGCACTAAAATATTTTATTTTAGTGTTTGGCTTGTCAAAAATCCATTCGTCGCGCAATTTGGATCGTTTTTCGCGCTTATGCGCATGTCGTCGTAATTAAGCGAACATCGCGATCGTACGACCAAACGAACCGACATCCGGGATATTTTTGAGCATGTTTCATGTCCACAATGTTTAGGCATAATTTTTTAGGGCCTTAAAGTTGACTTAACGAGCCTTAAACATGTCGGAAATGGCCTTAATACACAACGGGGACTGAAATGGAAACTTTGGAAACTGGTTGCTGATCAGAAGGACCTAGGCGTGACACCTAGCCCCCTTGGCGTCACGCGAGGCCCTTTCCGATCAGAAAAAGTCATTTTAACAGCGGTAAACAACTGTTTAACACTCCCAACTCAATTCCACTTGTTGTTTCTTGATGTTGGGGGGCCAATATGATGTACATGAGGTTACCAACAAGTGTAGGGATGTGATTAAATCACGGTTTACGAGAAACGATCCTAACGGTCGTCCTTTTCCTATAAATACCCATCAAGTTCACTTGCAAAACCCACTTGAAATCTGAGAATTCTCTAAGTTGGGGTGTCTTATCACTTCATACCTGAGAATACTTGGAAGTTCAATCTTGCGGGGACCCTTTATAAGTGTTCTTTCATTCTTTTCATTCGTTTTAGCGTTAAAGTCAGACTTTGTTTGACTTTCTGCGTTGACCAGTTTATGGTCAATGTGAAGTTCATTTGAACTTCATAATGTGAGCGTGATCACGATGGTTATAGTCCCTAGTGAATATACCTACTGATTACCACGTTATCTAGGCTCAGTGACGAGTCGTAGTTTCGGCCAAAATGCGCATTCTTGCGAATTTTGTAACCAAACTACTATTAGGTATCAAAACCGTTTGTTTTGATACCAAACCTGTTTTCTAAACTTAGTTAAGCATGTTTTAACATGCTTAGCTCGTCACTTTTAGTTTTGTGCTTATATAGGGTCTTAAGGTAAGCGATCTAAACAATCGCTTATACTTTCGAACCCGACCCGTTTGGTCGATCATTAGGATCCGACCAAACACATTAGGTGACCATAGTATATAGGGAATAACCTTCCGAGGTTATACCTTATGGTCGCTTCGTTTAAGTAGTTGTATGATAGGTAGTTTATATGCCTTAGGTAAATTACTAAAATGCCCTTTCTACGCCAAAATTCATTTTAAGCATATGTAACATAACTTTTGACATCTAAACTGATTGGGCAACAATATTAGACATGTTAAGGCATATTTTACTTGTCATAGGACTAGTTAGGCAGTCCGAACGCGTTTTACGCGAACGACGCGTTAAAGTAGCATAAGCAACCTAAACGGGTCGTAATGGGTCGTAAGCACTTAGGTTAGGTTTCATTTAGTATGTAGGCTTTGCTAAACCATACTACATGAGTTCCCATACTCATTTGGTTTACGAGCCCTCATTCTATCCGATCCTCCGATTTAGGCCCGGTATATTAACATAGTTACCTATATTTAGGTGTCGTTTGATATCCATGATCTCTAGCATTGTTTGGTTGTTACTCAAGGACTACTAAGCAATCTCAAGTGAGTACAAAGACCCCTCTTTTACCGTTTTCAAACTGTTTTGGGGTGAAACACATGTGCCTACTTGTTACTTTCATGCTTTCCATGTTTTCACATCATATACTTGCTATGTTCATTAGTACACTTATAGTACATGATTTCATTGTGTTTTTGTTATGTATGTCCTTTGTTGCATACTTAGTACATCGTTTTACATTACATTTCATGCTATGTATGCCCATTGTGTACATACTTAGTACATTGTTTTTACATTATATTTTATGCTATGTATGCCCATTTTGTGCATACTTAGTACATCGTTTTACATTACATTTCATGCTATGTATGCCCATTGTGTGCATACTTAGTACATCGTTTTACATTACATTTCATGCTATGTATGCCCATTGTGTGCATACTTAGTACATTGTTTTACATTACATTTCATGCTATGTACGCCCATTGTGTGCATACTTAGTACATTGTTTTACATTACATTCTATGCTATGTATGTCCATTGTGTGCATACTTAGTACATTTATTATTCATCACATGCTTACATTTTGGTATGACATTTGGTTTGTTTAAATGGGACAATGTACATTCATTAACACCGATCATGGCGCTCGGTAGTAGGTAGTGGTACCATAGGACTTGACAACTCCCATTCCTCAAATCCCGGGTTTGTTTGGATTGGAAGGAATGACCGAATCCGAAAACATTTCTTTTGATAACCTTGACTAAAAGGGTTATCCGACTGTCTCAAGGGTTGGATGTATGAATTTTCACAATACCGTATAGATGTTTATATCAGTATAGCATGCATTTGTTCCACAAAACATAACCTTGATTTAAACCATGTTTTACTTCAATACCTTGTTTTTGTGCATTTTACATATGGTTTAGTTGATATATTTCACTTACCATACATGACATTGATATACACAATTCATGATTTACATTAGACATAAACATTTTGACATTGATACACACAAAACATTTTGACATTTGATTATACATAAACATTTTACCATGGTGGTTTGGTTTGAGTAAGTGATTTAAGTAACGAGGCGTGTGTAATATGATACAAGCATGGTGGATACGCCGCTGGTACATCCTATATATAAGTGCTTGTATGGTATTACATATCGTAGCGTTATTTGAATCATTTCAATTTAAGACATAAAACATTTTATACAAATAACATACTTTTCGCAAGACATTGTTTTACAAAACAACTTATCTTATACAAACTCATTTTACTTGGTTATTCATTTAACCATACATTATTCTCTTATTTATACATATCATCTGATCTTATTGCTTTTCAAATGATTTACAAAACAAAGCAAATTACAAGGTTCATGACTAAACATTTTCTTAAACATAAGTCATGAATTCTATTTTCACAAAACCTATGTATCTCACAGGCATTTTAATGCTGACGTACCTATTTTCACATGTGTTTCAGGATATGATGCATAGGATTTATCAAGATACACTTAGGCGGACTTGGGCCTTAGTGACAATAAAAGATGCAAGACTAGTTATTTATGTTATATTTCTTTGATTGTCAAGACATTTTAACTCTTTTAATCAATAAAACAATATTTCAATTTCCATGTGTTATGAAGCAATGATTCTGTTACAACACTCCCCGACGTTTCCGCCACGTTTTGTTGTTTTACGTGGTCGGGGTGTGACAAAGATCAAGCTCGAAGAAGAACCGAACACGATAAAGTTAAAAGCTTCCGCGCGGCGTTTCGTCGTATCTTTTAAACGACGAATTCAATTACATTAAGTTGTTCTATTTACTTTTAAATTATAAAAGTTTTAGTAAACTCGTATTGTCATACTTACGTGTAATCGTATAAACATGTATTTTTACGAAACTTATATAAAATATTGTATTAAACAAGCAAGGGTGTTACAAGTTGGTAATCAGAGCTCAAGGTTAAAAAGAATAAAGTGTTCGGTTCGAGGCTTGATCGCAAATCCGGTAAGTACATGTATATCAATGATTTAGTATGATTAAAGTGTTGAGAACAACACATTTGGTTATCGTGTAATACACGTTACACCAATATAAACGATATAGAGTAGATATAGTCAACGAAATTACACACGTTGATGCGTATAGTAGAAAAGCCTTGTATTATAATACGGGCATCCATTAATGTCGAAATTACTAACTGTTGTGAATGTATTAATTGAAGGACACCTACATGTAAACATGACAAGGGTTGAACGAATTACGGATATGATAGAGGAACGGTCCGAAGTATGACAAGAGGAGCATGCTCACCAAGGACTAAATCGTGTAACGACCGCGAACAAGGTTAATGGCAAGGAAGGCCCGTCGGGGCAAGCATTACCAGGTGCACACCTTTAAATATAATCGCACAAATAGCAATATGCAATAAACATGTAGAGAATGATAGTTGCATATATGTGATAAAACTTGGAAAACCTGAATAGAATATCTATTCAGGATGATGTTCCCAAGAAAAGTTTAATAGAAATATATACGTTATTCACAATGACGAATAACAAAGGAATAACAGGATTAGTTTATATGGAAACTTGGACGGGGGGTAATTATCCAAGTGGAAAACTCTCAATATAATGCTATTAAGAAAGGTAGTGATCACATTAACGAATGTGATTATATAATAGTTCGATAGAAAGGAAAACATTTTTATGTTCGAATGTAAAACTAGTAAAACTAGTGATTGTTGTTTAACAATTAAATAAAGCTTTAGCAAATGAAATCAGGGATATGAAATAAATAGAGGCATTACTTACATAGGGCGTGATGTGAAAACTATGAAAAGGTCATGTGTGTCATGTACCAATCGCTTACTCTGGCCAAGTAAGTAGTGGCATATGATACCATGAACTTCTTGTAGTGGACGCATTTATGTCCGATGTAGTAAGAGCGGGGTGAATGGGACGAATTAAAAAGATACCCAAATGAATCAAACAAGTAAGATGTTTCATAGTAAACGTAAACGCAAGTCAGAGGACGGAAGCGTATTACGTTAGGATAACGAGCCCGAGAGAAGGGACAAGAATCAAGGTAAATGAAAACACAAACCGACTAATGGGAATGCTAAGGTATAGGGATAAAAGTTTGACTGTCACAAGTGATGAGATTCACACGGACAAGTCAAATAAATTAAATAAAGAATAAAGGACACGATTGAATAAAAGCGATGGATTTCGCTAAGATGACCAAATAAGTTAAAACGAAGTCTAAAATCATATCAGAATGATTACATTGAAAATGAATTCGGTAAGGATACCCGATAGATGGGTATGATTTTAAGAAGATGAGTAATCCAATAGATGGGAACGCGGATTAGAAAGTCAAAAGACTCGGATTATGGGTCATGACTAAAAGATGATAAGATTTTGAAAACAAAAATTTTTGATAATTATGTTCAACTATTTTAAAGTGAACGGGTCGAACAAAGAACGAAGTTTGACGTTCATAAGTGATGAAGTTTCACACAAACGGGTCAAACAAGATTAATAAAGAATAACGCTCGAAAATAAAAGGAAGCCCAAGCTGAATAATGAAAGCGCGAAACATTAATGAACCTATGTGATAGGTCGTAAAAGAGTATAGAAAGGAAAACGCAAACCAGTGAAACAGGAGTGTTAAAAACATCAAGATAAAGAACCCGGGTAACGGTTCGCAAGGAAATAGAGGTATAAACTGAATAACGATAAGAGTGGGACAAACCAACGTGTAAATGATGGAAGAAGTCATAGAGTCGGAAGAATAATTCAAAAGAAAACAAATGTAGCCTTAGACTACGGTCAAGGTCAAATGAAATACAAAAGCGAAAATAAATGATTCTAAACATAAAAAGGGTACCTTGACACCATAAATATATATATATATATATACACAGTTAAGTAAAGACACGAATAAAAGATGATCTACGGGATCATCATAACCTACGGGATTATAAATAGTGTTAAAGTCTACGGGACCAAAAAGACCATCGGGTCACAGATAGAAAGAAACGAATTGTAAAGGTCTCACCTTAGAAAGGATAAAAAGGTGAACATCTAAATAAATAGCCTACGAGGCTAAGTGAAAGAACCTACAGGTCATAGGGGTTAAGCTTGGGAATTTGTTATAATTCCCCGCATTAAATAATAACGGAAAGGACTAGATTCTCGGAAGTAACATTCCAAGAAACGGGAGAAAGATGTACGACAAAGAGGAAACGTAAACTAAGAATTTAGTTTTTAGTCAAAAGTAACGTTTTAACAAAACATAAGTGGTACGAGGTGACTTAGAGAATTTTAAACACACGTAAGGCCGGAGATGGCAAATAGCATACCCGGGTAACAGGATATGAAATAATCGGTGACTAACAAGTCTAACCGCCAAAATGAATAAACAATGAAGATAATGGATACAAGCTGAAAAGTAACGGCCTGCGAGGCCCTACACACGAAAGACTTACACGTCAATATAAATGGAAATGTTAGATCAAAAAGGAATGAATGCATGCCTTGAAAAACAAAACTAAGTTCGTTTAATCCAAATTAAAGGAACTATGTAAACAAGGTTTCGAGGACGAAACCTCTCTAAGGGGGGTAGACTTGTAACACCCCAAAAACGGGTTTGGTAATCAAACCGCGTTAATAGTAATGGCGGGTAAAATATCGTTAGTGGTAAAAAACAAGAAGCAACCCGGTAAATATTAGGAATTTAAATAAAAAAACTTAATATTAATTGGAAAGAGGATAAATACTTTGATAAAACAAATTATTTAAAAATGCCCGAGTTAACGGGACTTAAAATAACACGGGTTATGACTTCCCGTACCCACTAAGTGACTAGGAATATTAACCTAGTTAGTTATGTGTTGTTAGTATAACAAAGGAAACTTGAAATAGTTAAACCTTTTATAAAAACAAAACTTGAGGGGTCAAAATTGTTAAAAAGGAAACAAGGTTTTATTTAATAAAAGATTAAATAACACAACACACACATAGTGTGTGTGTGTGTGTCGACCTCCAGGCGACCAAACAAGGAGAAACCCTAGTTCTTCCTCAAATCACCAAATTGAAGGGTGAATCAGAGCCAAATCGTATGCATGAACACATAAAAACAATCACCAAGCTTATGGGATCATAAGGTATGTCAAATTTTTGATATTTATGAAGTTGAGATTCTTGGTGAAATTATAAAAACTGAAATTTATGCTTGAATGATTGATGTTTTGATGAAACTAGTATGAATCCATGCTTAGGAACGAACCCTAGTCAATAAATTTATGAATTGGTGTTCCTAATCATGAATTTCCTAATCACCCACTTAGGTGTTTAATGGGTTTTGTAGGAAGAGGAAGAACACTAGAGTTTTTATTGTGAAAAGGGTGTAGTTTGAATTTCCATGAAGTGAATTTTGGATTGTTATGTATGCTAGATGTAATGAAATTGAGAATGATGTTAAAATTGGTAGAAATGACTAGTTATGAACTAGTTTATAAATTTGTAAAAAATTATGCCCACTAGGTGTTTGTTAAAATGCCTAAGTGAAGTCGCGCGCCCACTCGGTTGAAAGTAGAATTTGATTTGATTAGGCATCGTAAGAATGCCTAATAACATGATAAAAAGGGGTTTCATTTATAGAGGGAAAACCCGTAGATTTTGTGAGATAAAGAAATATAGTGTTTTCGATAATCAAGAGCTAGGCTAGCTTAGTGATAATAATAGAATGAACTCGAATTAAAAGATTCGTTAGAACGATGGCTTAAAGGAACGCCTACCGGGTAAATTGAAAATGCCTAAACTAGCTGATGAACATGAATGTGCATTTTATATATTAAGGGATGTTTGACTTTCAAAAAGTCAAACTGACCTATGATACGATAAATGATAATTTTTGATATGAAATGCGTAAGGTGGAATGATCGTATTAAATTATGATTAAACTAACCTCCTTGAAAACGATGATGATAGTTTGACGCGTAACAAGCTAGGTGGAAGCTTGATGAGGGAGCGGGTCAAACGAATCAAGAAGGAAAGGAAAAGCGTAGTTCGGATGCGAGGTAAGTTAAGCTTACGCTGTAACAATTCTCATCAAAAGTCATAATTATTAAATTAATTTGACCAATAGGAAACCTTAATTGAGACACCCAAGTGATTCTGCGCAAACCCTAAAATTTTCGGAACAATCAGAATCAGGATCAGGGCCCCTAAAACTCAGGGGGAGGTATTTTCTAGTTAATGATTATCTTAAAATCGTGCTGTCAAAAATAAATTTCGAGAAACTGTCAAGTCATCAGGCCTAGTCCCACACGTGGCCACCCTATGCTAATTTCAAGACCCTTACGGACCGTAAGGGTTAATGCTTACGGTCCGTAAGCTAAGCCAAAATTTGTGTATAAATAGCTGACTTTGGGACTTGATTCTGGACGCTTGAACGACGAAGAAATTCGTTTCGTAGACTGAGATAAGCTCTGTTTATCACAAATTAACACACACGGTTCACTAATTGATGCTGCAATCAGGGTATTAACTCGATCGCTATTACGATTCAACGTCCGATCGATTATAACTATCCAACGATTGTTTAAGTGCCGCTCAAATTGAGTTTATACTTTGTTATTCATCGTGATTTTGACTTGACTGTTTGAGTGATGTTCGAACTCGGACTATACTCTGTCATTCGTTGTGAATCCGCTGAATTGTTAAGTATTGCACTTGTAAATCGTTGTGAGGGTTTAATCTCGTGAATTGTCGTAACTGCTGTATTAAGTTACTAACCTGTTGGTGTGTGCATTATTATTTAAATTAGGTTAATCAAGGCTAATCAGTAGGCTTATACTCTGCTCGTTAAATCTACAATGTGAGTCATTCTCTTTTTATCAACTATTTTACAATACCTCAAATTATTTTCAAAGGTTATAATTACAGGGACTAAGTCGTGGATATCTTGAATTACTGGTTAGTGGGGTATTGTGCACATTACTAATTTTTCCTAGTTAGGTTCATTGACCTACTCGGGATAATCACTGTTAGGTTCATTGACCTACAGGGATAATCATCACTATTTAGGTTCATTGATCTAATAGTGGTATGACCATCGTCACCATTGTGACATAGAGCCAGATAAAGATAAGATAGAAGCCATTGTAATCGGTCTTATGCTGTAATTATTAACTATGCATCATTATGCAAAATAGAATGATTCACTCAGTATTTCCCGCTGACAAAACCTTTTTCAAACATGTTTCAGGTGATCTGTTATGATCTAGGAAAAGTGCCATAAAGCACTACAAGCTCAAGGAAGTGGCTCAGTATAAAATAAAGAAACATGTTTTAAGAAATAAAGATTTCCCAGTGAAATCACTTTATTGTAAATTATGGGATTTATCCCTATATTATATATAAATGAGCAGTTTTAATATTAATCGATCCTGTTTAAAAAGACTTCCGCTGTCATTTAATTAGATACCATCGGATTTCCTGCCTCGCGGCTCGGGACCGGGTCAAATCGGGGCCGAGGGCCGTGACAGGAAAAAAGTGGTATCAGAGCCACTGATTTAAGCTTACTATTGATTTTAGCCTATTAAAATAATTGAGAGATACTTAGGAAATTTAATTGCTATTCTATGAAAACATGTCTTATTAACTGATTATATGTTTTATTATCTAGTTAACTGTATACAGTATGGGCAAATCTTTATATGCTAACCACTATAGCAATAAATACAAATCTTTAAATATTTTGATTCAAGTTTTAGCATCCTTATTAAATATAAGCCAGAAACTTGATTCAGTAAGTAAATAAATAAATTTACAAATAAAATTTAGTGTGTTTTCATTTTCAGTTATTTTGATAGTTACCCAGTATGAAATAATATTTAAAAGTTTTTCTATAAAATTTTGTTATGATTTTAACTTGGTAATTATGTGTATTTTGCATAACAGCATGAGTGACTTGTCTGAAGCCCTTCAGAATTTAAAATCTATCCGGTAAGAATAGAGGTTTCCAGAGATTTCAATAGGTATATACCAGACATAGAAGAACCTATAGAATTTAACACTTTACCTTTTGAGAAACCCAACCCTAAGAAAATGGAAATTGGGGAAAGCTCTAGACAAATTGAGGGGTTACCATCTCAAGAAGAACTAGATTTTATAATAGCAAACGATGATACTATCAAGCCTGTTAATGATTTTATTCATTCTCTTGAAACACCAATGAATTTAGAACCAGCTATTCCAAAACCTTCAATCCACTCGCAAATAGACGAATGGGTGAATAATGAAATACTGTTACAAAACCATCCCTATAAGCTTTTTCCTAAATTTAAACCAGAACCTTTACCAAATCCAACCATGAGTAACGAGAATATGGCTGAACTCCGCCACTTTGGCGAAGAACTAATGGATACTGGGAATAGGATCCAAGAGATTTTGGGACAGATCTCCTGGAAATACGATGAGAAGGAACGCCGTTATTAGAATGTCATCTGACAAAGAATAGGGGATTATGAAACTATGGTTGTGTAATAGTAATAGTAAAATCAGTATGTGTAAAATAAATAATAAAACGGGTGTATATAGAAGCATGATATAAGGAAATTTTAGAAAGTTACAATTTTATATTTGTTTACGTAAGTATGTGCAATTAATTGTGACATTGGATTATTTCTTTTATACTAATTATTTATCTATAAATTAGTTATTAGATGGAAAACGCTAATAATGAACCAGCTAATGAGGTTAATCAATCTGAGCAACAACCGGGGGATCAATTTGTGACTAGGCAAGATATAGAAAATATCGTTGCTCAAGGGATAGCCAACGCTATTCCAGAAATAGTTGCTCAAGGGATAGCCAATGCTATTCCAGCAATCATTGCTGCTATTAAAAATCCAATTGAACCTCAACAAATCGTTTCTAGTAAACGTATTTCTGAAGATAACTTCAGTAATAGCGTAAATGGATGCAATAATCATGTTAATCATGATAATGAACCACGGCAAGCTCCGCTCCCTAAGAAAAGGAAAACTGCAACGCCTGGTTGCACTTACAAAGAATTTCTTGCTTGTAAACCCACTGAGTTTGCAGGCAATGAAGGAGCGACTGCGGCACTGCGTTGGTTAGAGAAAACCGAGGCAGTAATTGCCATAAGTAAATGTGCTCAGGATGATCAGGTCATGTACGCATCAAATCTTTTTAAAGAAGTGGCGCTAGAATGGTGGAATACGGTGTTACAAGCAAAAGGAAGAAGGATGGCGTATGCTATGAACTGGGAAGAATTTAAGAGCTTTGTAGAAAGAAAATTCTGTCCCGAGTATGAAAAGGAACAAATGACAAATAAGTTTCTAAACCACCGGATGGTGGATGTAGATTGTCGAGGGTATACTACGACATTCTTCGAGTATGCTCGAGTAGTACCAACCCTGGCTTCGCCAGAGCCGGTACTTATTTCTCGTTATATTTGGGGATTGATTTCTGAAATCCGTAATATCGTCAAGGCTGCAAAACCTCGCACGATTGATGATGCGGTGGAATTAGCCAATACTCTGACTGACGAACTAGTACGGACAAGAGAAGAAAATAGAAAGAAGTAGCCCAAAAGATTACCCAAGAATTCCGTTCGGGTAACCATAACAATTTCAAGAAAGGAGGGAATGGGCAATCTACCACTAGTCCATTTTGCAATTTTTGCAAAAGGAAGCATTTTGGAAGATGCAAAGGATATTGCAATTTTTGCAAAATTCCGGGGCATCAAGAAGAAGATTGCAGGAGGAAGAAATTTTCAGTCTGCTACAACTGTGGAGAAGCTGGACATCTTAGGCCAGATTGTCCAAAAGTGAATAAACCATTTGACAATAAAGCCAAACCGGCAGAAGGAGCAAAAAGGAATGCGAGAGCCTTTCAACTGACTGCTCAGGAAGCTGAGATGATTCCAGATGTGATAGCCGGTACGATTATTTGACTCTGGTGCAAACCAAAGTTTTATAAATACTTCATTTTGCCAAACTTTTAACTTACCTTTAACTAGCATTAAGCAAATTTCTACAATAGAAACGGCAGATGGAAATTCAGTTAAAATAAATAAGGTTCTGCAAAATGTAGAAATAGAACTTTTAAGTCCTAAATTTTCTGCAACCCTATTATCTATGAAATTAGTTGAATTCGATGTTGTGTTAATGGATTGGTTAGTAAACAATCGTACTCGAATTATCTGTGATAAGAATTCCATAGAAATTTGTGCACCCACTGGAGAAGTAATAATGATTACAGTAGATAAGCCATATAAACCCATAAAGTTCATATCAGTAATGAAGGTTGCTAATTATGAACGAAAGCAAGGAACAGTATATATGATTTCAGTAATCATTAATACTAAAGATAAAGAACTTAAGGAAATTTCTGTAGTTTCAGAATACCCAGATGTATTCCTAGAAGAGTTACCATGGTTACTACCAGATAGGGAGGTAGAATTTAGGATTCATATAAATTTCAGGAACTATACCGAGAGCCAAGGCACCTTATCGATTAGCACCCACAGAAATATTAAAACTGAAAAAGCAATTAGATGAATTATTAAGAAAGGTTTCATACAACCTAATTTATCCCCGTGTGGGAGGGCACTAGTGTTGCTTGTTAAGAAAAAGGATGATTTAATGAGAATGTGTATTGATTATAGGGAATTGAATAAAGTTACAATTAAGAATCAATACCCATTACCTAGAAATGATGATCTATTTCGATCAATTCCAGGGAGATAGATATTTTTCTAAGATCGACTTACGTTCCGGATACCATCAATTGAAAGTACAAGAGGAAGACATACCTAAAACTGCTTTCAGAACTAGGTATAGTCATTATGAGTTTACAGTCATGCCCTTCGGATTAACAAATGCATCTGCAACATTCATGGACATGATGAATAGGATATGTAAACCATATTTGGATAAATTTGTAATTATCTTCATAGATGATATACTTATTTATTCAAAAAGTCAAGACGAACATTGTCAGCATTTGCATGCACTCTTAACTTTGTTAAGAAAAGAGAATCTTTACGCCAAATTCTCGAAGTGTGAATTTTGGCTGCCAGAAGTGCAATTTCTAGGTCATATGGTGAATCATGAAAGTATTCACGTAGATCCTGCTAAGATAGCAGCAATTATCAAATGGAAGGTTCCGCAATCAGCAATAGAAATTAGGAGTTTTGTAAGTTTAGTCGGATACTATAGACGATTTATTAAGGATTTTTCTAAGGTAGCTATACCATTAACTAAGCTAACCTGTAAAACAATTAAGTTTGATTAGAGATCTAAACAAGAAGAAGCCTTTAGGATCTTAAAGCATAAATTAACAGAATCCTAGCCTTACCAGAAGGAACAGAAGATTTTAAAAGTATATGGTGATACTTCAAAACTAGGAGTTGGATGTATGCGTATGCAACGCAATAATGTAATTGCGTATGCTTCAAGACAGTTGAAAAAGCACGAAGAAAACTATACCACTCATGACTTAGAATTAGGAGTTATAATTTTACCCTTAAGATTTGAAGACATTATCTGTATGGAAGTAAGTTTACTGTCTATACGAATCATAAGAATTTAAGATATATATTTGAGCAAAAAGAATTAAACATGAGGCAAAGGCGATGGATGAAAATCCTCAGTGACTACGACTGTGATATTCAGTATCACGAAGGAAAAGGCTGAAGACAGCTAGAGATCGCCAGAAGAGTTATACAGATAATAGATAAAAGCCGTTGGAGTTCGAGTTGGAGACAAAAAGTTATTGAAAGTATCTCCTTGGAAAGGAGTAGTTCGATTTGGAAAGAAAGGAAAGCTAAGTCCAAGATACGTAGGACCATTTCCTGTGATCCAACGTATAGGACTAGTTGCTTATCGGTTACAACTACCAGAAGAATTAGCTGGAGTACATGATGTATTTCATGTATCCAACATCAAGAAATGTCTATCAGACATATCTTTGGTAGTACCTCTCCAAGATATAAAGGTAAACGAAAAATTTGTAGAGAAACCTCTTTAGATAGAAGACAGAAAAATGAAGTTTCTCAAGCACAAACGACTAGTGCTAGTTAAAGTTAAGTGGGATTCAAAACGAGGACCTGAATACACTTGGGAACTGGAATTAGAACAAAAGCGAAGGTATCCTCATTTATTCCAGTAAATCTCGAGGACGAGATTTTTATTAAGGTGGGGAGAATGTAACAATTCTCATCAAAAGTCATAATTATTAAATTAATTTGACCAATAGGAAACCTTAATTGAGACACCCAAGTGATTCTGCGCAAACCCTAAAATTTTCGGAACAATCAGAATCAGGATCAGGGCCCCTAAAACTCAGGGGGGGGGTATTTTCTAGTTAATGATTATCTTAAAATCGTGCTGTCAAAAATAAATTTCGAGAAACTGTCAAGTCATCAGGCCTAGTCCCACACGTGGCCACCCTATGCTAATTTCAAGACCCTTACGGACCGTAAGGGTTAATGCTTACGGTCCGTAAGCTAAGCCAAAATTTGTGTATAAATAGCCGACTTTGGGACTTGATTCTGGACGCTTGAACGACGAAGAAATTCGTTTCGTAGACTGAGATAAGCTCTGTTTATCACAAATTAACACACACGGTTCACTAATTGATGCTGCAATCAGGGTATTAACTCGATCGCTATTACGATTCAACGTCCGATCGATTATAACTATCCAACGATTGTTTAAGTGCCGCTCAAATTGAGTTTATACTTTGTTATTCATCGTGATTTTGACTTGAATGTTTGAGTGCTGTTCGAACTCGGACTATACTCTGTCATTCGTTGTGAATCCGCTGAATTGTTAAGTATTGCACTTGTAAATCGTTGTGAGGGTTTAATCTCGTGAATTGTCGTAACTGCTGTATTAAGTTACTAACCTGTTGGTGTGTGCATTATTATTTAAATTAGGTTAATCAAGGCTAATCAGTAGGCTTATACTCTGCTCGTTAAATCTACAATGTGAGTCATTCTCTTTTTATCAACTATTTTACAATACCTCAAATTATTTTCAAAGGTTATAATTACAGGGACTAAGTCGTGGATATCTTGAATTACTGGTTAGTGGGGTATTGTGCACATTACTAATTTTTCCTAGTTAGGTTCATTGACCTACTCGGGATAATCACTGTTAGGTTCATTGACCTACAGGGATAATCATCACTATTTAGGTTCATTGATCTAATAGTGGTATGACCATCGTCACCATTGTGACATGTCACCATTGTGACATAGAGCCAGATAAAGATAAGATAGAAGCCATTGTAATCGTTCTTATGCTGTAATTATTAACTATGCATCATTATGCAAAATAGAATGATTCACTCAGTATTTCCCGCTGACAAAACCTTTTTCAAACATGTTTCATGTGATCTGTTATGATCTAGGAAAAGTGCCATAAAGCACTACAAGCTCAAGGAAGTGGCTCAGTATAAAATAAAGAAACATGTTTTAAGAAATAAAGATTTCCCAGTGAAATCACTTTATTGTAAATTATGGGATTTATCCCTATATTATATATAAATGAGCAGTTTTAATATTAATCGATCATGTTTAAAAAGACTTCCGCTGTCATTTAATTCGATACCATCGGATTTCCTGCCTCGCGGCTCTGGACCGGGTCAAATCGGGGCCGAGGGCCGTGACATACGCCCTTTTTACTTTTTTTACCAAATGCTTATTTGAGAACATGGAATACGATTTATATCAAGTAAATGAAACATGATGTTTCAGCGCGATATAATGCTAGTCGGAACAAGTGAAAATGGTAGAGACCATAAATTATGGTAGAAATGGGTAAAAATGGTGAAATGGTAATCCGGACATGGGTTAACGAATAGATAAAGGGATTTAAAACGACACCATTTGGCATAAGTCATAATGGGTCAAATAAAATAGGAAACGACTTTCAAGTTGGATGATTTCAAAAAAAAGTAAACCGGGATAGGTTAAAGGGGTGAAATGGTAATTAAGTGCCATCTCATAATGACAATTGGTCATTTCGACTAAACGGGTCAAATGGTGTTGTTAACACCATTTGTCATTAATACTTGATGATTGCTTGTTGAGTTTTGTGATCACAGGAATTAACACATGGTTAGCATTACTATTAACTAGATAGTAATAGCAAAAGGTATTTAAACGGGTCAATCTTATGACCCGAGTCAGGTACGCATGTTTAGAATTATAGCTAAAAGTGATATTTTGGTCAAATAATATCGGAAGTCCTTCGTCACGCAAATGAAAGGCTAAAATTGACCAAAAAGCCCTTGAGGGGTAAATAGGATAAACAACCTTTAAAGAGTTGTTTTGAATTAAGCGTCTTGTTACATTGGGTCCTTGGAATTTGTATAAAAATGGTGCTAGGATGTAAACCAATAGAAGCATGATTTAAGTCTAAAAATGTAAAATACTCGTAACGGGTCAAAACGAGTATATATGCATAACGGGTTAAAACTTCTTAAGGAACCCGAAAAGTTAAATCTTGAAAATTAGTAAACGGATATAACATGATGACCATGGTATTTTGAAGGAAAATAACAAGTTAGTTTGGTAAATGCATGAACGGGTCAAAACTTTGTAAAAAGGTATTACGTCGAAGACTTAAAGGTCTGAAATTTTGTTATGCCGGATGTTGGATTTCAACTTCATAAGATGGAGAAATAAATTACGGACGCGTAGGAAAAAGAATCGGGTAAAACGGATTAAAAACGAGAGAGTTATGCTCGTTTCCGTGAAATCGGGTTATGCTGGGAATATGCAGCAGCATATTAAGAACATTCTGCCAAAAAGGGGGCTAGGTGGGGCGTCTAGCCCCTAGGCGTGACGCCTAGCCCCCCTGAACCTGAAAAATGTTTAATTTTGTTTGTTTGACCCATATAACTTGTTTAAACTTGTTATTTAGCTATCAAAACTAACTTTTAAGTTGGTTTTGATCATAGGTGATTGCCAAGAGTGCCCGGATGAAGATCAAGCTCGAAGAAAAACCGAACACGATAAAGTTAAAAGCTTCCGCGTGGCGTTTCGTCGTATCTTTTAAACGACGAATTCAATTACATTAAGTTGTTCTATTTACTTTTAAATTATAAAAGTTTTAGTAAACTCGTATTGTCATACTTACGTGTAATCTTATAAACATGTATTTTTACGAAACTTATATAAAATATTGTATTAAACAAGCAAGGGTGTTACAAAAAGGGTAGAAAGATAAACTGAGAAAGAAAAGAAAGAAACGAGAGAGTATCTGGAAAAGATTTTGT
>JARYGA010007534.1:0-24118 GCA_030545235.1 Helianthus tuberosus
TGTATACATCACACAACACACATAACATAAACTAATAACATCCAAAAAAATAATCTTTTAAGACTAATGAATCACAAGATACACATACAGTATTACTTAAAAATAGAAAATTTTACTAACTAATGGCCATTATTAATCTATAAATATAACAATATTATCACCCATTAGTTGATTAATGTACTGTTAAAGTAAGAAAAACTTAAAAAATGGAGAGGACAGAACGTTAAAGTAAGAAAAACTTAAAAAATAATGTATATATCACACAACACACATAACATATACTAATAACATCCAAAAAAATAATCTTTTAAGACTAATGAATCACAAGATACACATACAGTATTACTTAAAAATAGAAAAATTTACTAACTAATGGCCATTATTAATCTATAAATAGAACAATAACATAAAGTTCAAAGGTACATCACACTGATACAACACATATAACATAAATTAAATGGTATTTCTTTAAAAAAATTAAAATCACACAGTAACATGAATAATATTAAATATTCTTCAAAAAAATCTAAAATCAGACAGATTCAATATACATCGAGCTTAACTTGTAACATTCGTACACAATGACACTAAGAAAATCATTCAAAATTTAGGTACGTCATACTATAACATAATCACAAACAGAATCTTACACTTTCTTTTTCACTTTCTATAACAAAGTCATCAAAAATAAGATTTATACGTCACATAAAGTATATATCTACAAATATAAAAAAGAGTAAATATGTGGCTTAGCCTACGAAATCGGCTTAAACTGCAGTAGAAGATGAATTGTGAGGAGAAATGTAATAATGTAGGCACAAGTAAATGATCAGAGGAAAAAGAGAGTTGAAAGAAAACTCAAAAAAGAGAAGCAGTTTGTTTGGTTTATAACTTTATATCCATACACACATATATCTACATGGATGTTAGGAAAAAAGAAAGAAATACTTGTTATATTAAAGAGAGGTTAGGTTGGTTTATAAAAGTGTGTCCGAGACGCGTCTAGATGAGAGGTGGTCTCAGGTGAGAGGGCGACTTAGACGTGACGTGACTCAAGCGACTTCATTTCAGGTTTTTAATTGGGAATATGGAGTATGAATAATATAAGAAAAAAAATCCGTAAGAGAAAAATAGAGCTTACATGTGATGAAAGGACGGAGTTGGAGAAGGAATCGGAGCTTCAGGTGACGAAACAACAAAATCGGAGAAGAAACCAAAGGTTACCGGCTGATTATAGGGTTGGGATAGACGGCTGGTTTTTAGGGTGAAATGAAGTTGACGGCTAATTGTTAGGTTATATAGAGAGGAGGAACATTAGGTTTGTAAGGCCTCCTAATCCAAGATCTCACTCAGCTAATGCAACCAACAGGTGTGCGGAATCCACCTGATGATCAACCACTGTAGATGAAACACTAGAATGCAAAGATCTATGAGAGAAATCAAGAATACACAGAGTATTCTTGATGAGGAAGATGAATGACGTCACACACAGTCGCCGCCAGACAAAACACACACACAATAATTAGGGTTAGAAAGGTGCACAGAATTTCACAAAGAATCGCCATCTTGTCTATTCCACATAAAGGTATATATACAAGACAAACTCCGGGCAACACAATGTCTGGAAACAAGGGCCCAAAGCCCATACAAGACAAACCACGGACTCCATGACATACTAGAAGTCCGGACAAAACAATCTACACAAAAACCCTGACTTTTGCCTAAACACAACCCCTGACAAAAGTCTAGACATAAACTTGGACAAATTTTCCAAGGATAAACCTTGGACTAAGTTTCAAGACATGTACAATAAAGACCCTAACAATTGGAAGGCATGCACTTATCACCCAAAGTGTATTAACAAACTCCCCCTTGATCAGTGCATAGTCTTCATGTGGTCTTGAATTCTTCATTCTTTTTCCGAGTACTCGCTTCCTGCCCATACCTTGTTCTTCACACAGAATTGAACTACCTTAAAGTATTGATCAGCTAACAGTTGATCATCTTCAAAGGAATGCAATGGCAGACGTCTTAGCTTCTTCAAATCTTCCATCTTGAGATGCACGATCCAGACGCACACAGCTTCTTCAAATCTTCCATCTTGAGATGAACGATCCAGACCTCAAACACTTAACACCGGATTAAGAATCTTAACCCCGGAGACACTCTGCCCAAACCTGGATCCCAAAACTAAATTCCAATACCCCCAGAATCAACAATTGAAATATTAAACAACCAACATTTAATAATTTGTATTTCAAAACACGATCATTCAGAACAAGTTACTTCAAAACTTATACTTTTGGAAAAATATCACAATTTGGAAGCAGATTTACCGAAACACCTTAAAATGACGTGATTACCTACACACTTAGATGGATCTTGCACGGCCGATTTTTATACAAAAAGACTTATTTTAAGATTACCTAACTTGATGTTTAACACCTTATTAAAGAATGTTCACAACCCTTAGAGAATTTTCAAAATGATAACTCGCACATAGAAACAAGAAAGCAAAATCTTTTTGATGTTTTTGAATTTTTGACTGAATAAAGAAATTAAACCTACGAACGTATTTACACTAATTATCTTTTTGTGAGATCGGAGCGAAGGGATCATATCGGTTTTTATGTCAATATCCAACACAAGAACATAGTTTATCAGTTTAAGCTCTGAGAATGATATTAACAGTTCAAGTAAGCTCTGAGAATGATATTAACAGTTCAAGACGTTCAACGGTATTGTGGTCCACTTAAGCTTTAGCACGCTTTCGAACACTTTTTTCGAGATATGCGATTAAGTGTATTAATAACTGATTGTAACTATGTTTACCCACCTCAGAATATACTCCCGTATCAAGGTATGCACGAGAGTTCATCTTACTGGTGAGTATACCATTTATCATCTGTTTTGACATATAAAATGATGTGAGATACTCACTTATTTAGAATTGAAAACAAGCCCTATGTGATAGAATCACTTATTGATGAGGAACTTGATTTTCAGGTGCATGAGGGCACAGGAGCAAGTCCGTGAACAGGTTAGTACCATCGTACAGACAAAGAGACGAACTTGACTCCCGCAAAAGAGCTGTGATATATTATCACATATTTTGAGGGACATGTGATTGTTTATCACTTATTGAGGTCGAATGCATCATGTATTATATACACGATTGAATGATATTTACACGTATGTATGGTATCATGGAAGATCTAGACTTGCGTCCCCGTTGTTTTCGGTAAAAGAAACAACCATGATACCCAGATGATAAACAACATAAAGACCACATATCTTATAACCTCGGTAATCTATCAAACGAAATTACGGTACCAAGACCATATATCCGAGAGATGTACCACACAAGTTACGTAGTTCATTATGTTTATATACCAAAAACAGGTTCTTATTGACGCGTAAAACCTACCGAAGCAACGTATAATGAAGCTGTTACAGTTAACGGTTAATTTTATATATTACTGTAATCCTGCACCAGATACGACTAACCGATGTGCTATCATTTCCCTTATATCTCAACACGACTTCATTTTATATTTTTCAAATGTTTTTGTATTTTTCTAAAAATTTATCTTACAACTAAGTAAAATATTTTTGGAGTTTTTCAATTTTTTTTTGAAAAGCGGTAAGAACAGTACATAAAACATAAAATAACGTTTCTATGCGAGTTTTGAAAAGCATTTTACTCGGGGTTGATCATGCCAATCATTCGGACCAGATTTTCAAATCTAGCCCGATCGAATGTCTTCGTAAACAGGTCGGCAAGATTATCCAAGGTGTCTACCCTAACCACTTCTATTAAACCCTTCTCAGCACAGTCGCGAATGAAATGATGCCTAACATCTATGTGCTTAGTGCGTGAGTGGTTAACTGGATTGTTAGTTATGGAAATGGCAGAGTTGTTATCGACAAGAATAGGAGTTCGGGTAAAATTCAAACCGTAGTCCCTCATCTGCTACTGAATCCACAAGACCTGAGCACAACAGCTTGATGCAGCAATGTACTCGGCCTCGCACGTGGATAAAGAAACGGCAACTTGCTTTTTGCATTGCCAAGAGACAAGACAGTTCCCAAGAAGTTGTGCGCCGCCAGAGGTTGACTTTCTATTCACCGGGCACCCTCCGAAGTCTGCGTCAGCATACGCCAGCAAATCCAGACCACCTTCAGCTGGATACCACAATCCAAGGTTAGGCGTCCCTTTCAGGTATCTGAAGATACACTTGACCGCTTTCATGTGAGACTCTTGCGGAGTTGATTGGAACCTAGCACACAAACAAACAGAAAACATAATATCTGGTCGTGAAGCAGTAAGATACATTAGTGAACCTATAATTGCTCGATATAGAGTGGGATCCACTTCAGGATCTTTCTCCTTATCGGGTGAAAGCTTGTGATTTGTCAGCAGAGGCGTGTCATAGGGTAAGCTATCTTCCAATCCAAATCTTTTGAGAATCTCATGGACATACTTCGTCTGATGCACGTACGTCCCAACCTTTTCTTGACTGACTTGAAGACCTAGAAAGAACGATAGCTCGCCCATCGCGCTCATTTCAAATTTTGACTTCATCACAGCCACGAACTCAAGACACAATTCTTCATTTGAAGAACCAAAAATTATGTCGTCAACGTAAATTTGCACGATCAGAAAATCTCCCCCTTTCTTCAATATGAACAGTGTAGAGTCGATCGCGCCACGCGAGAACCCGTACTCCAATAGATGTCTGGATAAAGTCTCGTACCACGCTTGAGGAGTCTGATGGAGACCGTAGAGAGCTTTGTCTAACAGATAGACTTTGTTCTCAGACTCTGGAGCTTCGAAACCCGGTGGTTGGGATACATACACAGTTTCATGCAATTTTCCATAAAGGAACGCGCTTTTCACATCCAACTGATAGACTTTGAAACGCATGTGTGCAGCAAAAGCTAGAAACAAACGAATTGCTTCCAGTCTTGCCGCCGGTGCATAAACTTCTGTATAATCAATCCCTTCCTCTTGATCGAAGCCTTGAACAACCAACCGTGCTTTGTTTCTGACAACAACACCCTTATCATCTTTCTTGCACTTGAAAACCCATTTCGTGTTGATTGCATGTTGGCCCTATGGAAGATCGACCAAATTCGACACCTTTAACTTGTCGAACTGAGCTAACTCTTCTTGCATCGCCTCACATCAAGAATTATCCTTTAGAGCTATCTGATAGTTCTTCGGCTCTATCTGAGAGATAAAACATTCATGTAGGCTAAGATTGTAGATTTCTTCCTTCTTGATAGCCGAGAACAGACACTGCATCTCTGAAATACTTCTTCGCGTTTGCACTCCCGCATTTGGATTCCCAATAATATTATCAACAGGATGATGAATATTTGTTCTTGGAACTGGGATTGCCGGAGCTTGAAGATTGTTTCCCAAATATGATTGAATCTCCCCCTCAGCATTTGCATTACTACTAGAAGCTTGATCATTTCCAGAAGACGTATTAACATTTGGATAGGCTGAAAAATCAACGTAAAATCACCACTTGTAGTTTGAGCAGCTGCATTGGGGATCTGCTCAGCAACAACTTCGTTTACGATCGAAGAATCAGCGACTGGAACATTCGGAGACACATTAGTAGGAATACTTGCTCTCTAGCTCGCATCCACTTCATCTTTGTTCACAAGATGTGTGTATACAACCTCCGAATCTTCTTCTGAAACATCAGGAAGATCAAATGAATCAAATAATTTATCATAATCATAACCGCTTTTAGGAACAAATTCAGATGGTGGAGGATCGTAACTCAAAGGAGTTATATCAAACATGATCTCCACTGTACGCTTCTTAACGTTATAAACGCGTTTGTTTGGAGTTCCATTGGCATATCCCAAAAAGAACCCAACTTCTCCAACTTCCCCCATTTTAGGAGTATCTTTGGTGTGTTTGATAACACACTTGATCCCAAAAGGTTGAAAACCAGATAAGTTTGGTTTCTTGTTTTCAAGCAATTCATAACACGTTTTATCTTCTCTTTTGACCGGAAGCACATGATTTAACACATAACATGCCGTGTTTACCACCTCTGCCCAGAAGAAAATTGGCAATTTTGATTCAGAAAGCATAGTTCGGGCAGCCTCAATTAGGGTATGATTCTTCCGTTCTGCAACTCCGTTCTGTTGAGGAACATATGGAGCGCTGAACTGATGAACTATTACCATTTCCCGACATAACTCATCCATATAATGATTTTTAAACTCAGTGCCGTTGTCACTTCGGATTTTCTTAATAGGAAGTGAATAATTTTTCTCAAATTGTTTGAACAAGTCTCTTAAAATACCAGCAGTTTGGTCCCTTGTTTTTAAGAAAAATACCCACGAGTATCGGGAGGAATCGTCAGTGACAACTAGGCAATAAGACATCCCACCAGTACTAGCAACATGGATTGGGCCGAAAAGATCCATGTGAAGCAATTCAAGTGGTTTTTGGATTGAGTTAACAGTTTTTGGTTTATGAGGCTTTCGTTTGATTTTTCCTTTTTCACATGATTCACATTTGTTGTGCATATTGAAACTACGTAAAGGAACCCCCAACACTAAGTTGTTTTTCACTAAGTGGTTCATTTTTCGCAGATGCACGTGGCCCATTCTCCTATGCCAGAGATACGATTGATCTTCAGTCGCCTTCGAAAGTAGACATGTCACTGGAGCAGACGAGTTGACCAACGGGCGCATGTCCATGACATATGTGTTATTCACCCTTGGAGCCCTCATTACGATCCAATCCTCAGGAACAGCAAATCCCGGACGCAAAACGAAGCAAGCTTTATCAGTGAACAACATCGTATACTTGTTATCACAGATTTGAGAAACCGACATCAAGTTATGCTTCAGTTCTTCAACATAGTTCACTTTATGCAGCGTAATTTTTCCATTTGACACAGAACCTTCACCGGTGATGTAACCACCCTTCTCACCGGCAAAATTCACATAACCACCACGAATTTGTTTAAAATTGTTCAATAACTCTTTATTTCCTGTCATGTGTTTGGAACAGCCACTATCGATATACCAAATATAGATAGCCCTCTTCAGCTGCTCCTATACTCCCCAACAAGAAAACTTAGTTAGAGTGTGGGACCCAAGCCATGATGGTCGTGGGTCGTCCCGATTCGTCAACATAAGAAAACTCTTTGAAATAACCATCATCGCCTCTGTGTCCTCCATTTCCATTTCGGAAATTGTTGGAATGACTCCCCGTAAATCGTGAATCATACGGAGTTGACGATCTGTTGGTATAACCAGAGTATCCATAACCTCCGCTTCCATAGTTTTGGTAACCGTAATTTTGATTCCTGGGTTGCTCAAAATTCCTACCAAATCTAGGAACATCATCTTGTCTTGAGAGTGATCATGGATGATTATCCGAATGTTGTCTTTGATTTGGAAATCTAGGGGGTAACACATTTCGGTCATTCACGAATCTGTTCTAAGCATGAGGTCTAACATAGTTGTTGTTCAAACCTCCAGAACGTTGGTCATTCTCATGTGTTTGGAAAGTAACATGATTTTGTCGTCTGTGAGGGGTTTGCTCACGAGTATCATGTCTTTCAGATGAACTTTCCGATCCTTCACCACGATTAATAACAACTGGTTTCTCCCCATGATCCTGTTTTTGTTGTGATTTAACATTTGTTTTGACAACTGGTTTTACTTCTTGTTTAATCACTTTGTTTTTCTCAACCTTCTGATTTTTACTGTTTTTCTTTTCAACATTAATTGTTTCATTTTGCGGTTTTTCAACAAAAGGTTTCTTTTGATCAAGATCAACATGGGATTTACCCTTGTCATTTGGACACTCTGCTGCTAAGTGTCCTTTCCCATGACACTTATAACATTTGCAAACTTTCGCAGCATTCTTTGGACGTTCCTCATGACTGGTCGAAGATGATGAGGCGTTAGTGGTATTTTCAAAATTTGGTTGACAAACTGAGAGTTTGAGCATGTTTCGATTTTCTCTTCCTCTTTGATAAAATCTTCCCCTTTAACAAACTCAGTTTTAGGGATATTTTTCAAATTCTTTTTAGGTTTCCCACGTGACTTTGGTTTTGACTTCACATTTTGAACTTGATTGAACATTTCCAAAATTTTATTGCTTATCAAATTCTCAATGATATCAAAATTTAGCTCATTTTTCTTTGTGACTTCACTCACCTTCGACTGTTCTGACTTAGAAGCCTCATCAGGCTCAGATTCTGACTCACTTTGCGGTTCAATCGTCAGAGGGGTCTTTGGCACAAAATTTGCCAATTCAGGATCAATGCTTGGCATCGATGTATAATTATGGTTTACCGGTGGAGGCACTTTCTTATAACCGATGCCGAACATTTCTTCCTCAGATTCTTTGAGACGTTGGCTGTTAATACAGAAATTCATCACTTCAGATGAATCCACGAACTTTTCAATTTTTCGTTGCAAATCTAAAATCAGGTTATCTTTTTCCAAAATGATTTTGTTCTTTTCCAAAACACAATTTTGGTTCATTTCAAGTTCAGATTTTAATTCCCGATTTTTAAGAGTTCCCTGTGCCACAAGTCTCTCAAATTTAGAGATATCATTTTTCAGTGCTTTTATCTTAATTCGGTGTTCTTTATCCGAATTAGACAAAACAGCAATGAGTTCTCTGGATTTTTCTAAATCTGCAATTAGATCTGTGTTGTGAAGTACATATCTGTCAATCTTGGTGACAAACTCTACACATCTTGCACACCGCTTATCTACAGAAGATGATTTTACCTCAATGCCAGCCATGAATGCACATGCTTCATTTTCTACGGAGTTTTCTTCCAACCTTTTAGCTTCTGCATCCACAATTTGCTGCATTTCGGCTGTGGAGATGTTGAACTCAAAGCATTCTCCCTTTTCTCCATCTTCTGTTTTGTTAGACTTTTCAACAGACTCTTCATTCAAGTCATCTTCATTCTCAGCAACATTGCCCGATTCCAACTCTTCCCCAAAACCCTTGGCTACAACTGCAAGTTCCTCAATGCTAGACTCTTTGATAACCTCTTCACACACTTCTTCGTCGACAATTTTAGCTATAAAGGCTTGTGACACAATAGCTCCTGAAATGTCTTCCAATGCACAACCCCAGTCATAAGGCTCAGTCACATTTTGTAGAGGATGAGCCACCATAGCATTGTTTGTCGAAGGTGTAAGATTTTCAGAACCACTAGGACGAGCACTTAAGTTTGAAGTAGATGATGCATTGTTGTGAGGTCTTGAGTTGTTTCCTTGAGAGTTGCTTTCTCTGTTAGATCTTTCCATCTTCGGCTTACGACAATCACGTGCGAAATGCCCGTAGATGCCGCAGTTGTAACATTTCACCTTTGACATGTCGACTCCCATTCGAGTCTTCGTCTGACCTACTATGAACTTCCTATCCGTTCTCAACAGAAATTTCTTCACTCTAAGGACTAAGAGTGCCATATTGAGTTGTAGATCAAGTTCTTCCATTTCGTCTTGGTCTATCTGGTCAAAGTCCTCATCGAGACTTGACGGTTCAACGAGCTTTCCAAGACAGAAGTTCTCGTAGGCAGTCATGAGAGATGCCAAAAGGCTCATGTTTTCTTCTATTAACTTTAAGCAGCTTGCATCTAACTTTGGAATGTTCAAGTTTGTTGCTTGAGATTTCTGAGCTCCACTGGAAGAGTACATTCCTTGATTGGAATTTGTTGTTCCACTTGAACTGACATTGTTGCTTATAAAGGTGTGTTCACTTGCAGGAACTTCATTATCTGAATATAGGGCAACACCGGTTACTCCATTACTACCCTTATCCGTCGGTTTTGAAGCTTTATATAACTGAGGATCTTGGATCTTCTCGAAATCTGATGCTTGATCTTACATATTCCAAGCATACCCCTTTAGTTTTTGTACAGCTTCTTCCAATGAGAGCTCCTCGTAGAGAACACCTTCTCTAATCAATGCGGTGTACATATTCCATTCTCTGGGAAGGCAATTCAGAAACTTCTCAACTTTCTCAAATTCAGTGTAGATGCCTTCTTGACTTCGATCAAGTTCGCTCAACAGATGATAAAATTGATTTACCGTGTCATCGAATGGCTCATTCTTTAAAGCTTTAAACACAAGGAATTGAGTCTTCAATCGTTCGAGACATCGTTTCTTGTACATTGCATTTCCCTCATAGCGCTCGATCATGCTATCCCACAACTCCTTCGAGTTACTTCTCTTACGGAAAGTATGAAGTATAGATTGCGTCATAGCCATCGTAATCATTGACATAGCTTTCTCTTCACAATCATAAAACTTTCTTTGGTCGTCGATGAGTGCCAAATAAGTATCAATCGTTAACGTTCTTACTCGAGTAGCTCCACATCCTTTAACGATGCACAACCAGATCTTGATGTCTTTCGCTCTTACATACCTTTCGAAACGCTCCTTCCACTCAGGAAAATCAAGCTCGTTTATCAACAAAGGAGGTTTGTCGTTACTCCCTACCTCAGCATTGTGCTTGAGGTTTTGCACCATTGCAGTTAGATTGTTGTTTGCCATTTCAAAATAGTTGTGAAAGAAACAGTGAGTTTAAACAGAAAGCTAACAGTAGGTTTCCAAGCAAAACAGTCACTGGGAGAGTTTTCTAAGTCCAAAACCCGGATCACCACCTGTGTACTGAAGAAGATATAAAACTCGGACTAAATAAAGTATAGGTAAAACTTGGACTCAAACTTTGGAAGTTAAACCTTGGACTTAAACCTTGGAACTTAAACCTTGGACTCAAACCTTGGAACTTAAACCTTGGACTCAAACCTTGGAACTTAAACCTTGGAACTTAAACCTTGGACTCAAACGTTGGAACTTAAACCTTGGACTCAAACCTTGGAACTTAAACCTTGGAACTTAAACCATGGACTTAAACCTTGGAACTTAAACCTTGGAACTTTTAAACCTTGGAACTTAAACTTGGATAAATTGCAAGAAGCTCGGACCAAAAAGAAATTCACACAAAACTCGGACCTAAGTGATATACTAAGCTCGGACAGGATTTACTAAATAAGGAAAACTCGTACCAAGTTTAGAGGATTTAAAAACTCGGACAACGCTCAAAGACAAGCTTCCGGATTATTTCCCCAGTGTGACTTCACACTGGTTCATCATTAACCCGGAAACACCAACACAAAATTGAAACCACGGACAATGCTTCCAAAGATCAAACTAGGAATCTTTTTCAACCTTCAACACTGTATGAACAAAAACCAAAACCTCTGTAAAACCCAGATGAAGATCAACACTAAGAATCACTAAACTACTCAAAATCCATCACCAAATCACTAGAAATGAATGAGGAATCAAGAATAAATCACAAAAACTCAATAAACACTCACTAAACCCTATCAAAGTTTGAACTTTTCTCACAAAAACCTTCAAACTAAGAAACACCTACAGTAGTATGAGCACACTGCTCTGATACCACTTGAAAGGCCTCCTAATCCAAGATCTCACTCAGCTAATGCAACCAACAGGTGTGCGGAATCCACCTGATGATCAACCACTGTAGATGAAACACTAGAATGCAAAGATCTGTGAGAGAAATCAAGAATACACAGAGTATTCTTTAAGAGGAAGATGAATGACGTCACACACAGTAGCCGCCAGACAAAACACACACACTATAATTAGGGTTAGAAAGGTGCACAAAATTTTACAAAGAATCGCCATCTTGTCTATTCCACATAAAGGTATATATACAAGACAAACTCCGGACAACACAATGTCTGGAGACAAGGGCCCAAAGCCCATACAAGACAAACCACGGACTCCATGACATACTAGAAGTCCGGATAAAACAATCTACACAAAAACCCTGACTTTTGCCTAAACACAACCCCTGACAAAAGTCTAGACATAAACTTGGGCAAATTGTCCAAGGATAAACCTTGGACTAAGTTTCAAGACATGTACAATAAAGACCCTAACAATTGGAAGGCATGAACTTATCACCCAAACCACTTCTATTAAACCCTTCTCTACACAGAGTATTCTTGATGAGGAAGAAGGATGATGTCGCACACAGTAGCCGCCAGACAAAACACACACAATAATTAGGGTTAGAAATATGCACAGAATTTCACACAGAATCGCCATCTTGTCTATTCCACATAAAGGTATATATACAAGACAAACTCCGGACAACACAATGTATGGAGACAAGGGCCCAAAGCCCATATAAGACAACCCATAGACTCCATGACATACTAGAAGTCCGGACAAAACAATCTACACAAAAACCCTGACTTTTGCCTAAACACAACCCTTGACAAAAGTCTAGACATAAAGTTGGACAAATTGTCCAAGGATAAACCTTGGACTAAGTTTCAAGACATGTACAATAAAGACCCTAACAATTGGAAGGCATGCACTTATCACCCAAAGTGCATTAACAAGGTTAGACAGTGATGCATATGAGATACAATGAAATATCAATAAGATATGTGAATTAGATACTGTAGGTCCGGTTCTCTCGGAGGATCCGATACGAAAACCTATTCCCTGTTTATCACAAGCACGATCGCGGGTGCGGAATCCCCGTGATGGTGCAAACCGAACAAAGTAGATAAATAACAACAACAAGTAACCAAAGATTAACTTCGATTAAACGGATGAGAACATTCACAAACATATACACACAATGGTTGTACAATAAACTCTCACAAGTCTCTCAGCTCTCGTGGAGTATCACAATAATCGCATAACTAAACTGTGAAACAACTTAGCTATTTATACTGACCAATGACGAAAACCCATGCGACGAAAACCATGTGTGACGAAATCAGGGATTTCGCCACACACACATAATGACGAAAACAGGGAGTGTTCGCCATATCAATTTTGACGAAATCAGGAGTTTGTCATGCATGGCATTTAGATTTTCATTGACATCATCATGACATCACTAAGGTGATGTCATGGTGATGTGTCGGCAGGAAAGGTCGCGGCTCTCCGTGCTTCGCGTGTCGATCTCTGGGGTGCACGACGGAGGAATGTCGCTACGTCAGGCTTGAGCCGAACCTAACCGAGTCAAACATAACCGAATCGAACCGAGCTTAGTCGCGTCCACATAAAGTGTACCAACAAACTCCCCCTTGGACGCTACTCGTGATGGTTCGATCTTCACATTTTCGGATCTTTAAAAGGTCTTCACATGTCACTGTCAGGGAGTGTATCAACAAACTCCCCCTTGAATGTTGCTCGTGAATCTTTTGATCTTCAATACTTTAGATCCTTGTGGTGTTGATGAGTGATCAACTGCAACACGATCGTCTTGATCTTCTGATCTCATCAACGTCGTGTCTTCACTTTACGGCTTGTCGTCTGACACGTTCTCTTTGCCTTTAGCTGATTCTGATGTCGCATCTGCACATTCAAGAAAGCTAAACACGCAGTGAGAACAATCGTTTGGAAAGAAATCAATCTTAGAAAGATTTCAAACGAAAAATTTACTAAGCATTGACTTCAAACCATGTAAACACACGATACACATGAGAGACCAACTCTCAATCAAAACACCGACCGACAACAGTTTGAAAGTTTAAAAATTGTTCAGTTTTAATCCTTTTACTTTCAAAAATCGTTAACTTGGACTATTTATGAAGATGCAATTGTTTTCCGGCTTACGATCAGGATTTTGGGTAGGATAGACTCGAGTTCAACATCGGTCAATCAAAAATAAACTAGAAGCAAAATCTTTTTGGCTTTTATAAAGTTTATATTAAAACACACCTAAAATCTTTTTGGAATTTTTCATTTTTTAAACGTAAAGACGGAAAGCAATAAATAAATATATACAAATATGCAGAAACGAAAGCAGTAAACAAATATTTACAGACATGTGATTGTTGATATATTATCACTTATTTTGTTTGGACATGTGATTGTTGATCACTTATTGAGGTCGAATGCAATATGTACACGTATGTATAGTATCATGGAAGATCTAGACTTCGTCTCCGTTTTGATTTGGTAAAAGAAACAACCATGATACCCAGATGATAAACCAGCATAAAGACCGAATATCTCAGAACCTCGGCAATCTCTCAAACGAAATTTCGGTACTAAGACCATATGCCAATGAGCGATTCCCACCTGGCCTTCAGTCGATTAAGGTTTATATCACCCTGCACACTTTAAAATGATTGTGAGCCTACCGATACATCTTATATAGAGCTGCTTATCGTTTTTCATTTTAAGTTCAGTTCGAAGAGGTTTCGAGAGACCACTGATTTAATATCATTTTCTCCTTTTCTCGCCAGGAAACTCATTTTTGTTTTTCTATTGTTTTTGGGTTTTTGACATTTTTCGATGTTTTTGAATTTTCAAATTTTGGATTTACTCCCCCTAAAATCAAAATCAACAAACTATGATAAATTTTAAAAACACAAAGGTATTTACAAAAACGATTTTCCGATGTCGGTTAACTCATGTTTTACCTCAATGCCGTTTACCAAAATTAATTTAATCAGAAATGATTTATCGAATTTTGGAAAAATGAGTTGGCACGTTAGTAAGCGGTACGGACCATGACAACATTGACGAGTTTCATAGTGAAACAATCACGTGTGAGGTGATATTCGAGATCAACGTGTCTGGTCAAAGAGTGTTGTACGAGATGAAAATAATTCATAAAGCAGCTTAAATATCGACAAGTATAGGAGAGATATGAAATTTAAAACTGTATCATGCAACAACTTCATGCATTGCAAGGAATCTGAGTGGTCTCCTAAGCTGGATATCCACCTGGTGTGGATTTCAAAGTCAATTTTGTAGCTACTGAGAAATCTCTTCATAGCAACAAGATCATAGACCTCTGGGTCCGGCTGGCCTTACACATTGCACCAGCGAAGGTCTTTGTCTTTCTCTTTCAGAAGTAGTGTGCGGTTGTTCAATCCACGCCAAGGCATCCGCACACCCGGTTGGTTTGCTCAACAAACACATTTTCTTCAATCACACCGTGAAGAAATGTACACTGCACATTCATCTTGTTGATTTTGAACATCAGACGGGCTACAGGTGCGTACATTTTGATTGAATCTATCCTGGGGACCCGATTAAAGCCTTGAACAATCAAACTTTGGTATGATTTTCATTTTGTCGAAGGTTTTCAATTTCTTTCGACAAACAATTATGTCTTCATTTCTTTTTCTCTCCATCAAAGGCAACAATTTCTTTGCCGCCGATCTTGTGCATGGACACTCCACTATCAACTATCCGATGACTATCGATAGTTCCTCCTGGAACATCCTGCACACTCACTCAGAGATTAGTTGGAGAGGGGGATCCAAGCCTTCATAGACTTGGGTTGCCCCTGAGAATCAAGAAATGTAATTTCAATTTCTTGAAGGTCCTTAAATTGCAAGCCTCCCCCTGAATCCTCACCTGTTTTCGGTATCCAAGCCTGTTTCCTTTTACTGGATTGTGTATTATTTACCGATTTAGAAATCTACGGTTTTAACGGTTATGACAAAATTGGTTTCCTTTTAACAATTTCTGGTTTTAAAGCCTTTTCGATCACTTTCACATTTTGACGTCGTTGTTTTGTTTCTTGTTCTTTAACAGTGCGTTTTTCAGTTTTTGGTAACACAGGACGACGTTGTTGGTGACCTTGTTCATAAGAGGCTCTTTCTACAAAATTTGGTTTCGGAGAGTTTGTGCAATTTCTGATAATGTGGCCAAACTTCCCGCATTTAAAGCGTGATCTCCTTTCAACAAAATTAGGAGATTCAGTTCGATGACCTGACGTTGAATTTGTAGACCCCGAGGTACTAGCTTCACACCCGTTTGTGTGTTGGGTGTAATTGTTATCACTATTACGTTTCAAAATTTTGACCTTTTGAACAAACTCAGTATTGGATTTATTTTCAAAAATCTCAACTTTATCAGTACCCATGGAGGCCACAAATTTAATGTCTTTGTTTTTCTTCTTGTAACGAGTTCCTTTTGTTTCAGCCTTTGGGCGTAAAGCCTTAGGGTTTTGAGCTCGTTGTTGTTGTTTACCCTTAAAGGCGACAGGTTGTTGCTTAGTCGGTAATTTCTGATTTCCATATTGTTTTCTAATTTTAGCTTTTGGAATAGGATCACATTGAGTTACAGAAACTCTCGGGATCGCTTTACCCAAAAACTTAGTTGTATTATCTTCAAACACTTTATCAATCAAGGATTGATTGACGTTTTTGATTGGAAAATCTTTGTCTGAATAAATTTTACTATCACCGACCAAAGTATACAACACGTTATCAATTTTAATGGTAGACACTGTCTCAGTGATAGGATATATCTCTTGTTTAGCACCAGTTGATTGCACAGCAGGAGTAGGAGGATCTCACAGAATGTGATTCTCAAAAGGCACTTCTACTCCTTTTCTATCGTTAAGAGATTTATCCTCATCACTCATATCTGATTCATCTTCCGCCGAAGAATCATAGTCCACAACGGTTGGAGGACTTTGATTTGAAGCACATGATGACTTTTCCTTGCTATCAGAAGAGCCCTCTTATGAATTGTCCGTTTTGAACCCTAAGCGAGTTATAACTTCCTCATAATCAAGATGTACAGTTGGCTCAAAACGCGGCATTTCCTCCTCATCGGGCATCTAGGTATAGTTGTGTCTCAAAGAAGGCGGACACGACTTATACCCAATGCCTTTAACATTACCCTTAAGTTGTTGAACGTTAATGATGTGATCAAGCACATATCGGGAGTTTGAGTAACTCTCCAGTTTGAGCTTGATCGCTTCATGCTCACATTTCGCCTCGGCTAGCTCTTTCTTAGTTGCCTCAATGATATTAATGTAATTATTAATACCAGTTTGCTTATTAAAAACAATTTTTGATAACTCAGAAACACTTTTCTTGAGTGTTTCAATTACCGATTTAAAATCTTTTTCTTTGCGAGCTAAGGCCATCTTTGCCTCTTTGCACTTTGATAGTTCAATAACCAAACTCTGATTATGACTGTGAATCTTTTCAGATTCTTGTTTCATATCAGCACATTCATGTTTCGTATCAGCACAATCACTACATATGCTAGGAGTTTCAGATTTTACCCGACTTGTAGAAGCTAAGACATTAGCCATAAAGGCAGTGTGAGAAGAGAAAGATCCATCTTCAGTGAGAATCTTCTCCATTTCTTCTGATGTAGCATCAGCTTTCTTGATCAAGACATATTTTTGACACTTGACCTCCTCAGCATCATTCAATAAACTATCACCTTTAGAACCCACACGTTCATTCACATCCGATTCTTCATCCGAACTGCCACTGTATCCCGAACTATCATCATCTTCAGAGAATTCTTCTTTGTGCACATGCTTGATGTGACTCATGATCTTCGCATAACATGCAGTTCCTCCCTGTCCTCCATCTCCAAACTGTACGGACCAATTACACACTTCATCAGCTTGAACTATCAATGCTCGGTTGGGGTTTAAAGGACCCGACTGGTTTGTGTTGTTGGTATCTACTATCCCTCTTTCATTGTTAGCTTGATTTTGGAAGGGATTTTGGTTGCCTTGTTGGTTGCTAGGGCTTTTGCACTCTCGCTTGAAATGAACCTTTTCACCGCAATTAAAGCATGTGACAGCACCCTTGTCAAACCCGTACTTAGTATCCCTTTTGCTTTCCAAGCTGGTTCTCCCCGTTCTGCTCATATAATCCTTTGCCCTTCTCACAGCGCTAGCAAACACCCACTTAATGTCCATCAACTCCATCTCATCTCTGTCTATCTGCTGATAATCTTCATTGGTCAAATTAATGTTTCCAATTTGACCTGCGACTAATCCGCTGTAGGCATTAACCATAGTGGTAAGAATTTCAATGTGATCCTGTGCAGCTTCTACACTCACTTTGGAAAGATTTGAAGTATCAGGTTTGTTACCATAGAAGGCTTGTTGTGGTTGGGCTTGAGGTGGTTTAGGAAAATAGGCAGTTGGATCAAATTGGGGTTGAGGTGTGGCAACTTGAGGTTTCGGAAGATAGGCATTTATATCAAATTGGGGTTGGGGTGGTGCAACTTGAGGTTTCGGAAGATAGGCATTTATATCAAATTGGGGTTGGGGTGGTGCAACTACTCCAAAATAGGAATTTGGGTCGAAAGCATTTGACACAAAAGTTGTTTGATTCTTTGGTTGCTGGCTTGTACTAGCAGCAGGAGCAATCCCTCCAAAGTACATCTCTGGATTTTGAGGGACAAGCATTAGTTTAGCTTTTCTGATTTCTTCTGCATCCTTGTTCTCCAGCTTTTGAACAAACTCATAGATACTGACAGTATCCAATACACCTGTATGCTTTAACAACTCAATGAATGGGCTCCACTTTGGTGGTAGAGCATCAGCAAACCGTACGACTATTTCCTGCGAAGATACAACAACCTTGTAAGAAATCATTTCACTAATTAAATGATAAAAACGAGTTGTCATCCCATTCAGTGTTTCAGTCTGCCCAAACATAAACCCTTCAAACTCCTTCTTTAGTAAATCATGACGCGTCTTCCGTGTGGCCGCATTTCCTTCTCCTCATGTAACTAGGATGTCCCACAAGGCTTTGGTGCTGGTACAATGGGTGAATTGATGATAGATATCTTTGTGCAATGATTGCGTAAGAATAGCAAATGCTTTCTTTTCAAGGTCATACGCCTTCTTGTCATTTTCAGCCATGGTCGCCAAAGTCGTAGCATTTGATCCGGCTTCCTCAAGAGCGATGTTATATGCTGTGGTGAAACATGTCCATAATTCGATGTTTTGACCTAAAACATAATTCTGAAAACGACCTTTCCATGATGGATAGTCATTCATGTGGTTGAGTTTTGGCGGACGGTTAATGCTACCCGTTTCATTTTCTCTCATGAGCAGGTTTTGGATACTTTGATTTTGATTTGCCACGCACGCCCATTGACTAGCCGAAATTCTTTCTTGTGGCATCAAAGACTTAACCCATGACATATCAGGGACCGTGCTACTGCTCCAATCTAATGGATTAGAACTCATATTTGATATTAGAACAATTGTACCTAAACAACAACTTGAAAACAGATGGTTAAGTATGATTTGCAAAGGTTCTGTTTAAAAAATACAAGTATGTCCGATGAAATCCTTGATGTTGAACTTAGAAATTTACGAAATCTATTTTTGTTTGACGAAAATGGAGGTTGACGAAATCTGTTTTTTGTTTGACGAAAATGGAGGTTGACGAAAATGTATGAGTGACGAAATATGTTTATGTTTGATGAAAATACTGTGCGACGAAGATGTATATGTGACGAACTCAATATATATGCATGACGAAGTCTGTTTGGGGATATGAGTTTGACGAAGTCTGATTGGAGGTTGACGAAATTGTTTTTGTTTTTTACGAAGATATGTTGTAATGGTCAATGAAGATAAGGTTGTATTAGATATTTTGAAAATAAAAACAAATCAAATCTTCTATCTGACAATAGTTGGTGACACCAAATTTCAACACCACCTTACTTTTCTGATTTATGTAGCTTCTTTTTCAACATACCATCATCATGAATGTACACTATTGTCAAACGATAGTATAATAATAAATATCACTTTAATTTAAACCACAATTTTAGATCAAACACAAATATTTTTCAAGAACAGTTATGAACAACTTGAATACAATGAAGAACAACTTGAATACTGGATGAACTCTTATGAAGATTTGGGCCAAAATATCACCGGACAAACTTTCCGAACACGATTTTGCTTAAAAATTTCAACAAAAACCAAATGCTAACATGTAGACATGCAAAATAATAAGGTTTTCACTAAAAACTTATAGCAAAACAACACTTCAAACACTGATTTTCAGCAAATATTTCGAGAAAATATGAATTTTTAAGAACACAAACTAAAAACAAAAAATTAAGAACACACTTGTTTCAAACAACTTGATAAAAATACTAACAATGTTTGGTTTTAAACAAGGAAAGGAGCCAAAGCTCTGATACCACTTGTAGGTTCGTTTCTCTCGGAGGATACGATACGAAAACCTATTCCCTGTTTATCACAAACACGATCACGGGTGCGGAATCCCGGTGACGGTGCAAACCGAACAAAGTAGATAAATAACAACAGCAAGTAACCAAAGATTAACTTCGATTAAATGGATGAGAACATTCACAAACATATACACACAATGCTTGTACAATAAACTCTCACAAGTCTCTCAGCTCTCGTGGAGTCTCACAATAATCTCATAACTAAACTGTGAAACAACTTAGCTATTTATACTGACCAATGACGAAAACCCATGCAACGAAAACCATGTGTGTCGAAATCAGGGATTTCACCACACACGCATAATGACGACAACAGGGAGTGTTCGCCATATCAATTTTGACGAAATCAGGAGTTTGTCATGCATGGCATTTACATTTTCATTGACATCATCATGACATCACTAAGGTGATGCCATGGTGATGTGTCGGCGGGAAAGGTCGCGGCTCTCCGTGCTTCGCGTGTCGATCTTTGGGGCACACGATGGAGGAATGTCGCTACATCGGGTTTGAGCTGAACATAACCGAGTCGAACCGAACCGAATCAAACCGAGCTGAGTCGTGTCCACATAAAGTGTACCAACAGATACGAATGAAACGACTGATATTTATGTTAAACGACATATATACTCGCTTATATTTACTTTCTCTTTTTTCATGGAACAGAAATACCATTTTCAACCCTAAAGTTATAGCTTTTATCAAAATTAACCCATTACATATTAGTTTTTTATTTGCAATGTGTTTGTGTATGAATGTGTTTTGTGTATGAAATGTGGCTTATGTGAAAGGGTACTAACTTTAACGTTATTTTACTAGTTTCATGAAAATAACGTTAAAAGCGGCGGTGGTTAATCATGCATCATGTAGTGACGTTGATAGTTAAAAGACATGGGGATACATGCACCAATCGGTCTCAGTCCTGATTGTTTGAGTGTTATGTGTCTTAGGTCCAAGGCTTGATACAAAACTACAATCGAGCCGGGGATCTGACTGGAAGCAGCCTCTCTATTCTTACTGGGTAGAGGTAAGGCTGTCTACATTTACCCTCCTTAGACCCTACCTTAGCTTTGCTATTGATGTGATTTGCTGAGTATGATAACGATGATGATGTATGAAATGTGGCTTAAAAGACATTTGGGGGGTGGGGTGTTAGTTTTTTTTTGGTGAGGTATAGTTTTTTTTTTTTTTTTTTTTTTTTTTTTTTTTTTTTTTTTTTTGCGTGGGGGAGGGGGTTGTTTAGGTTCTAGATGGTGGTGGTGTAGTGGGTTTAGGTTTTAGGTTATTTGACACTTGTCACTCTATAAATCCTTCTTACAACTCTAACAATTAGGAGTCTTTCTAGAATAACTTAACCCATATATATATAGTGGAGGGTTCAACGGAAATTCTTTGTAAGAAGAAAAAAGAAGTTTCAACCAATAAAAATGTTTTATTTTGCTTCATTAATATTTGTATTTAATTTAATTTTATTTGAAGGGTATATCGGTAAACTTACTTACATTTTGTATTATTCCTCTTTAATAACTAAGTAAATTAAATTTGTAACCCCTTTTCAAAATATTTTTTTTTCAAATTAAAAAAAACAACTTAATTTAAAGTGTAGAATAAATTACAATGTGTGTAAGATAAATTACGAGGTGTGTAGGATATATGTCGAGGTGTGTAGGATAAATTTCGATGTGTGTAGGATAAAATGCTATAATGTGTAGGGTATATGTTGGAAAATTTTGAAACGTGTAGGTTTTGTAGATTATATGTATGATAATTAATGATTAGTTACTAATTAATTAAAGAGAGAAATATTAATGAGATGAGTTATACATGAATTAGTATTTTACCAATATGTCATTTCTTCTTTCAATAATTTTCTTCTCATTTGATCCTCCCATATATATATATATATATATATAAAATCAAAATTCTTTTCACGCACACAATTACTATTTAATTCAAACAAGGATGAAGCCCCCGCGTTGCGAAGGGGGTGTTAAATAATGTTTAACACAATAATTGTGGGACATATTAAATTAATAAAAACCATAGACAATATATTATAACATTAATTATTTACAAAAATATTACAAAAATTCCAATCAACACGTTAAAGTGGTAATATATCTAAACATGTACTTTTTTCAACATTAGTAGGCTTCGCGTGACGCATGTTAAGCGCGCCAATGGTTATTTTAATTTAGCCTGTTTTTCATGAACGTGGCTAACTCTCTCAACAACCTCGTTAAGATTTTCCGGAATGCACTAATCAGAGTTAGAATTTACGACATCCTCTAAAATCCTCCAAAGCCATTCAAAGATATCCCCACATTTTCATAGAGGCAGACATTTTCTACCTAAAAATTTTCACATCAGTTGGCTTTTACCTCAATTAAATAGCAACAAATTTAAAAGTATGCAAACTTAGTATTATGTCGAAAAAAACAGGCTCGTAGACATCAATGTAGTTGTTTGCCTTTTTGATGTTGTATTAGTCAGAATAACCTTAATAAAGACTTATCCGACATCGCTCATGAGGTCTTAAAACTCAATATATATAAAACCACAACCAAAATTACATATAAAAGGGGTCATACTATTTGAGCTTAACAGAAATGTGCATAACCAAATCGCCAAATTGGCATGGTAGGCTTAGAAATTTGGGCTTAACCGATTTCTTTTATCAAGCCTTCTCAGTTTTCTTAACCCACATGTGGAACATCATAGTCTGTTTAACCGTAACAATCTCATGTTAACCAACTTTAAATACCAATCCGATGTATAACAACCAAAACGCAATGTACAACAACACTAAATACAACTGTAACAAAATGTTACTAATTTATATATTTTGAGTTATCAGTTAGCAACAAATCCCTTAGGCATTATGTACAACAACAAAACGCCAAAACACCTATTAATGCTCAGAAACAAAGAATGAAAAGCGAAATGATGAGCACCATCATAACCATTATACGCATGCATTGCAATAACTCCAAATGAGCATAAAGTCACTTTCATCGAGAACCAAATTCAACAATATCGTTTTCATCATGTAACAGTTTATTTAGGCAGTATTCACAGCTTCAACCGAGTAAACATATCAAAAAGCACTAAGGCTCAGAACCTTAACATGGCTGGCTGCAAGAAAGACTACCATGCCAAAGGACGAGCACCATCATAACCGTTGTACATACGCATTGCAATAGCACTCAGATGAGTAAAAAGCCATCTTCATGGTGACCCAAAATTCAGATGAACACATACAAATAACTGGTTACTGCATAAAACAAAAAATCTCAGATAACACTATCTATATCTCAGATAAACAAAAAGTAAACAAATTGTATTCGCATTAACCAAAAAAATCTAAGATGAACACATAGTGTCGTCCTCATTTCACTCATATCACAGTGGGTATAAAACCTCGAAAACAAAAATATTACAACCCCAAACCAATCATTGGAAAACATGTCACACCCTGCTAGTAGCGGAAGCGTATTGTGTGTGACGTAAGAAAGGTAATCATTGCATCCAAATGTGTAAACATCATAAACCACAACGATGCTATACATATATTGGTTTCAAACAAGGTTTACATGTTTTCCAACATAGTTTTCAAGTTTCAACCACGTTCACAAACGTTAACCATAACATAGATATTAAGTTATTTTACATATCACAAAAGATTGGTTTTGACATAAAACATATTGAGGTTTTGTCCACTATATACCCATACGAAGTTGGGATATAGAAGACAAATCCTCCAAAAGCAGCTATGGTTGTCATTGACATCCCAGTTTCCCGTATTGTATCACCGGCTCAAGACTTGTTTCCTGAATTACATGTAATTTTAAAAGGTCAACAAAAGTTGAGCGAGTTCATGCAGTTAATGTTATCATATGAAATCTCATAAATGTTATGTTGTAAGAAATCCTGGTATGTATTAGCATTCAGGATCTATTAGTGCGCCGCGAACATACTAACATTATGTACCAAAAGTAAGTAACCAACCCGAGACAACTTTGACATCATTGGGATCACAAAAGCACTCCTA
>JARYGA010007535.1:0-41900 GCA_030545235.1 Helianthus tuberosus
CTTTACATCTTTTACTTGAAAATATGCCATTTTAGATCGTGTTTCATCTATTAATATATGTTTCAGGTTCCAGGTTTGGTGATGATGGGCAAACAAATAAGCATGGTGTCTGGATCCCATTCGGCTATATGCATACTATGTATGTATTCCATGTTTTTGTCGATGAACTATCTTAATATATTGTGCTAAATATATTTAGAGAAACTTAGTTTATTACAATGAAATTTCTTTTCATTTGAACAAATTGATGTAAGAGGCTTAATGCATTTGGGCGTGCTTTGGATGGTTTTTGCCCGATTCATGTTTCGTTAATATATGATATTATTAGTATCGTTTATTGGTTACTGAATAATGGCAAGGGTTTTGACCATATTAATAGTATTGTGTATAATCATTGTCAGGTCGTATAAAAAACAGCACTGTACAGGATCCGCACATTGTTTTCAGTTGAAGCCAAAACTACTTTGACTGGCAGACGGTGGGCCTGATCCATATCTTCTGAACCCGTCAATCCTGCCCAATTAAAAGGATTCTTAGCTCAACTGATGAGCCAGAAGGGTTATAAAAGGATACACCTGGCTCCCACTTTTGAAGTTCCTCCTATGAGTAGACACCCAAGAACTGGCGATCGGTAATTTTAATAGATTATTACTTGATAGCAGTTACCTTTGTGAATTTACTGAATTTTTTGTTCACATATGCTATGCATGTCGTACTATTTCATCAATTTTGGGTGTTTGGTATTATGTTTTGAATGTGAATATGTGATATAGATTGATTAGATGGTTAGAATTAGTTGTCGCCAATGCTTCCAAACGTATTGCCCAAAACTAAGTATTTGATTCTAGATTCCAAAACCACACAAACACTTGAAACTCTTTGCCTGCAACTAGATAACACTAAAGACCAAAAAGTTAGATGTTGCAATCCACCGTTCATATACGGCTTCGTAAATTAACAAAACGAGAATATACAAATGGATTTAGATATTACTAATGTGGCTATGTGGGCTTTAAATGGTTAGGGCTTGACTAAATACTAATGTGGCTCAAGCCCAAGGACATAGTTAGGAAAAAAATGAGGATGGGTCCTGGGTAGACATGCACATTTCAGGTTTTTCAAAATCCGGTTCCGAGTACAAAACTGGGAACGGGCTTGGTAAAAGTGGTCTAGATCGCGTATTAGCAGAAACCGAGTCGGGTATGTACCTGGTTATTTAGGCATGAAAACCGGCCTTATGAATATGGTTTGGGTAGGGAATACAACCAAAATGGGTATGATCAGGCAGTGATACCATGTTTTTAAAAGAATTAGCTGTTTATTTATTTTAATTTACACAAAAGAATTTGTTTTAGATTAAAATTTTGTTTTTGTTTTTGTTTTTGTTTTGATACAATAATTAAAATAAATATACAACGATCGTCAAAGTGGACCCATATCGGCTATAAAGCCATTAAAACACGGTTGTGTGAACACTACAGGCTATAATGGGTTCGGATAGGATATAAAACTCGGGTCGAGTATTATTAAAAACTGGTTCGGGATATTTCTGGGTTGGAGTAATTCCTGGGCAAGACAATCAAATGACTTTAATTTTTAGCCATTTGACTTTGTTTGATACGTCAAAGTAGTCTCTTTTGCATTGTACGGAGCTCCCACCGCAACATACGAGTTCCCAATAAGTGATGGTAAAGGTCGGTTACTGGTGTGTGATTGTAAGGACGTGTAATGGGCTAACGGCTAGCAACGGGCGTGGGGCTGGAAGAACCATACTCAAGAATTTATCATTGGAATCTCAAACCAAGACATTGGAAATCCCTGAGTCTACTAAGAAGGTGAGGCTTAGGATTCATATACCAATACTCTATATTGTTATTATTTTTGTGTTAACAGTAGTAATTTATTGAAGGTTAATATCATGCTAATTATGTGTGATGATATGTAGCCTTCTATTGTTACCAACGACACTCGGATAGGTTGATACTTCCTTGATTCTAGATTTTATGAATCCAACAGTGGCTTCATTTCCCCAACTTTGCTTCTACCCCATATATAGATTCAGAAGTCGTTTTATATTTCATATGTTACATCGTTGATGTAGTTTTTTATGTTAATTTTTTGTTCTCTTTTTTCAGGAGGTTATGACTGGGCTACCAATTAATGGAATGACTACTCATGAAACGTAAATCCTGATTGTGTCAATATCCCTCATATAAGATTTATTTTGGTCTAATTATTTGATAGCATCAAGCTTTTTTATGACTTTAATGATAACATAGGGTCGTGGTTTTACTATAGGGGGTTTATGGTGGTATGTATGGTTATGGTTATGGTTATGCACCTTATTGTCCTTATTTATCTACTGCTTCTCTTATGCCAACAATTCGTCATGGTGGTCAACTTTATGATGCCCAACGCTACCAGTATCCGAGTTCCTATTTTCAATCAAAAACAAAAAAAAAAAAAAAAAAAATCCAATCATATTGGGTAACTATCGGCATTTTATTTATTTGTATCCATAATCATCATCAATGTTTGTGATCGAATTGATTTTGTTAGTGACCTTATTACGTTTGTATCCAAAATTTGTGGTGTAGAAAGCATGTGCGGGCTTGGACTGCTTGCGATTTGAAATTGACACACTTTATGTAATAAACAGAACCATGCCCCATGCCCCAACGTTTTCAATATAGAAGTTGACTGCTTGGTTATGTATTGTATTGGGGTAATACGGTATGGTTCAATATAAAAGGCTATAGTTCAGAGGTGCTCAGTGCCCCTATTTTTTTGTTTAGTTGGCTGGATTTAGGTGGGTATCTTTTGGGGTGTGTGCGTTTTGGTGTTTGAATCGTGACCGCAAGAGGTGTGTGTTTTATGGCTCGGGTGTGTTTGGTCTGTGTTGGGGGATTCAATCACTGGATATTTATGAATTCGACTTAAACTATAAATGTTTATAAATTTATGAATTATATTGTTTTCTATTATGACATACTAATATTAATATTAATCTTTCGATAGTTGGTATTTATTTAATTTATAAATATAATTATTTTCCCCACATAGTACATTTAATTAAATTATTACATTCGTTAGAGTATTCACGGGTGATAAAAGGGGTGAAAAGATTTTGTTGTGATTGGTTTTATGGGAATTGGTGATATGGATTTTGAAGAAGGTCGAAAAGGGTGTCTGGTGATGAATTTGCAGTAGGAAAGATGGGTTCTTTGATGCATAATTGTTGTGGAAGACTGAGGAAGATGAGGGTGATCAGACTCTGATCTTTGTAGGTTTTATGGAGATTAAACTGCACACGGTTGCAGAGAAATAACCGACGAAAACGAAGGTTAGGGGTTCGTTAATGGGCCAACAAAAAATCGAAATGGGCTATGAGGAGTAGGGTTTATGCTTCGGGTTGAAATGGTTAAGTTGTTTAAATCGGTCATCGTTTTGGTTTGGTATATGTGTTATGATTATTAATATATTCTAACACCCTCAACTCTTTAACACGAAGTTGTTTTTCATTAATAGATAAATACTAAAAAAAACACAGGTTGTTTTATATAATATATTTTACTTTATATATTTTATAATAAAACAAAATGATTTAAATATGAGAAAAAGTTAAATTACAATGTAATTTTTTTTGTTTTCTTGATTATTCTTTTGTATATGAGACTTGAAGTCTTGAATTTAAGACTTTCAAATCTAAGTATACCTAAAGGGTTTTGTCTTTGTCAATAGTAAGTAACAAATATATAAGTGATCTATAAATCTCTAATAATTCTTTGTACACCACATTTATCGTCTTATTTGTAACATTTTTCGTCTTTGTCTAATATTAGTAACTTGACTTTGCGTCTTCTTTTTATTTTTGATAGTGTCACATACAACTGTCATGAGCAAAAACCGATTCTTTTAAGTACAATTCAACCTTTGATAGGTGTGTTTGACTTTTATTAATAATCATTTGCTAAACATCAAACTGTTGTTTATTTATAAGATATGCAAACATTTTAAATATGGAAATGATGTTTTGTTATCATTCAAGATTTCATTAAAAAAATAATAATAACAATACATAAAAGGTAATAATTATTATATTAATTTATTTAAACAAAAAAGACAATTTAAACTATATTGATTTCGTAAAATATATATTATAATTTTTACAACTTTGCTTATATTAGTTACAATTATAGATTATATTTTAAAAAGTCATTGTATTTATTAAGATTTGTGATTTGCAATCACATTCAAAAGGAATCGATATGCAAAAAAGGAAAGTTTAAGTACTTTAAAATTTGTGAGAAAAGAAGAGCAACAAAACTCTTGTGTTTTCCCTCCTAAAACAAAACAATAAGGAGTATAATAACGACACGTGTCAATTAATGGCTTAAGAGAAAGGCATGTGGCTTAAGCCATAACCTTTCGTTGATCTATTAACGGTTCGCCGGTATGTAACAGGTTTTTGGAGAGGGAAGTGATCACTGTGTTCGGTTTTGGGTTTGTACCAGTTATGGCCGTGTATTGTCTGTTTGGGACCTGTTTTAACCCTTAGACGTGAAGCCTAAGTTTGGAAAGGCCTAGAACAAAGATGATGATCTACATGGGCTTCAATGCCAATAGATATTATATGTTTGTGTTAAGCCACCCGCGAAACTCGCGGGATCTTAGGCTAGTGTAAAAATAAATGAGTGTCCAGTACCAAATGTAACTACCAAAATGTATGTGTAACGCCTTAGACACACATCATTATATTATTATTAGTCATTGAGATGAACAAGATGTTATAATTTTAACAAATCATTTATCAAAATAAATAGCATTAAATGGAGAACGCTTCCTGTCTACTTTTTGATATTTCAAACGTGATTGTCGAGCTATTCCATATATGTATCAATTAATTAAGTAACAAATCAACACTATAAAGAAGAATGATTTTGATTGTTATTTGACATCGCCATATAATAGTTTTTTTCTATTTTCTATTTTTAAATCATAGAAGGGAATAAACAAAACGACCCGTTTGCCTAGCCTACGGCGATGACTTGTCGTCATTGTAGTTAAACCTATGCTGACGACGACGTCCTAGCGTCGCTACAACTTTAACGTATGACACGACTTTTGTTGTAGGGTATGAATGTCACAAGATTCTGATATTTATGAAAAGCACATATAAGCCATGTTAGTACAATTCACTTTTTAAGAAGTAAATAAAGTTTTGTTTTGAGACTGGAAAATATATTATATTTATGTGGGTCTGGGTTTTCGAAGCTGCATTCAGATACTCATTTTTTGCACCCTCTGCGCGCTGGTAGGACTTGTGGTAAAACATGTCATAAAGCTATAATGAAGTAGTAAAGACTTTACCTTATAAACAACCACTAACTTTGTTCACATACCAATGTTGGACAAAGTATTTACCACCTTTTGAGACTTCCATTCACACACCCAACATATAAGTCCTAAACTTTTGCTACTAACTATTAGTTTTTGTTAAATATACGTATAAAATAACATATATACAAGGGTATTTTGATGTAATATACATATAAAAATTTTCAAAAATCTTTTTTCTAGTGTAATTGCTATTTATAAAATAGCCGTCGCTATTTGTCGCTATTCACTACGTAGCCTATAGGTGCCTTGTCGCTATTTGTCGCTATTCGCTATCGACAACTATGGTCACGACTAAACAATCGTATTCATACAAAACACTATACATTTAAAGTTTTAAAAGAAAATTATAATGCCATTAATTTATCATATGCATTACACTTATAAAAAGCTATGGTTTGATTTTCATACATACATTATAACACAATAAAGAAAACATGTGAATGATAATCATTTCAATAAAGAAAACATGTGAATGATAATCATTTCATACATACATTAACTGAAGAAACTATTATTTGCATTTTCTTTGTATAATATCACAAAAAGCATTTCAAAACCTTGTATATCATGTGATGAGATTTTATTTTTACATATTTTTCTCATTTATTTAAGCTTGAAATCTCTCTACATATACCAAACAAAAATATGTAATTGATATAGTTAAGTTTGAATTTTTTTTGATAAATAATGGTAGTAAGAAAAAAAACTCTTTCAAATTATCTGTTGCGGAACAAAATGAAAGAAACAAGAACTTTAATAACCAAAATAAAAATAATCAAACTATTTTGGCCAAAATAGAAAAGGTCTTGGTACCAAACTGACCTTAAAATCACACTAGTCTGCTCTCATTATATGATAGTTAACCAGATGGAGAGACTCAAAATGGACATGCTTGACTCACCATGAGAACAAGTCAACTCAATCATGCTCCAGTTAACATTCCTGAACCATCTCACACCACACCCGGTGAGTCAAAAGGTGAAGCCTTGACTGTTTCAAGATCAAGATGGGAAACAATAACCAAGTACAACAACAAACCACAAGTCTAGAGATTAGAGGAGAAAAAGGTTGCGAGATGAAAAAAGAATGTGCCTTTTATACAACTAAACGCCTTATCTTTCCTCGATCGCCTCTCAACCCCTTGTCCTGATAAACCTACAAAAAACATCAGTGAAACGAAAATTAGTTCCATGAAACACAAAGAAGGTTTCTTGTAAACATTTGTCACTCAAGTTTATGCTACAAGTTTGTTGAATATAAAGAAAAGGGCTAAATATATAATATTTCTAAAATGTGTTGGAAATTTGGTGAAAATAGCATTTTTCACAAATATAGGAAAATGATTTTTCCTATTTTGGACTAGAAATAAATATAAGAAACAGAGGTTTCCTTATATATTTATTTGTGGGTTTGTGTTCTATGTTGGAAGAGCTTCGCAACGAACTAAACCACGTCAAAAAACGGAGCTAAGATAAATGAGATATCGATGCTCAAAGGTTGGTGTTTGAAACATTGAATGCTGAAATAAAAGGGAAAGTGGCACCTTGTCCTACATAGGAGGAGAGATGGAACTTAAATGGGTATTTAAGTGGGAACTCTCCATCCTTAATGTTTCGTGGAAGCACACACTAAGTGTACTCGCAAATAGTGCGGCGCGCGCGCATGGCGTGGGCGATGAGGCGCAATGTGGCGCTTTGATGGCGCAATGGTGCGCATGGTATTGAGCCAGTGTGGCGTACACACGCATGGAAGTGAGCCAAAATGGCGCACGCGCGCATGAGCGTGCAGACCTGCACGCGCAAGGGCGCGCGCGCAACAGTCTGCCTTGCGCGCGCGCGGAGAAGCTTTCAGCATTTAATGACAGTGCAGTTACAGTTCAGCAATTGAAACTGTTAAGTCAAAGGCTTTGACTGAGAATTAAATGACGAATTAACTTGCATTGAAGACGTTTAATGCAATTTAATTCTCACCATTTAATTCGTTTTAGCTGTTTTAATTCAAATGTTGTATAAATACAGCATCTCCTCCACTTCGGAAGAACACCAGCAACACAACAGCACATGCAAACAACTTTCTTCCTACTACAGATCTTCTTCTTGCACCTTTCAAGGTAGACGTCGGGTTTCTGTGCCAGCTCCGGCAGTACGCTGCTTCGGCTGTTGTACCCTGGGAAACAAAACGAGTACTCCTGGGAGACTCGGAATTTGTTTTAAGGGAAGCGTGTTGAACACGTGCCTCAGCCATTCTGTTTCATCTCATTTATTGTATTTCAGTTTATTCAATTGTAATTGTAATAGTTTTCAGCTTTCTTTATTTCTGTATTGTAATTGTTAAATAAAACTTGTTTTATTTTATTTAATTACGCGAACGGTTCCTACAATTGTAATTGTTAAATAAAACTGATGGAAGCATTGATAAATACAAGGCTAGGTTGGAAGATTACTTTGATACCTACTTGCCTGTGATGCGCATAACCTCGATTAGATTGGTTCTTGCTATAGCGACTTTAAGAAATTTGGAAGTTCACCAAATGGACGTTAAAACCGCATTTCTAAATGACGATTTAGAAGAAGAGATTTACATGGAGCAACCTGAAGGTTTCTCCGCCCCAGGTCAAGAGGGTAAATATGTAAACTCGTCAAGTCTTTGTATGGCTTGTAGCAAGCACCAAAACAATGGCACCAAAAGTTTGATCATGTCATGATTGACAATGGTTTCAAAATAAATGAGGGTGACAAATGTGTTTATTTCAAAGACACAAATGAAGGTTATTTGATCTTATGCCTTTATGTAGACGATATGCTTATCATTGGGAGTAATGATAAAATTACCAAAGCTATTAAAAGCATGTTGAAAGCAAGATTTGACATGAAAGACATGGGTTTAGCGGATGTGATTCTTGAAGTAAAGATTATAAGAACCCAAGATGGGCTTGTGTTAAGTCAATCTCACTATATGGATAAAATTCTTGAAAAATTCATATCAGGAGATACGAGTGTAGCTCGAACTCCAGTTGATACCTCCCAACATCTAACGAAAAATAGAGGAGAGGGGGTTGCTCAGTTAGAGTACTCAAGAATTATTGGCAGCCTAATGTATCTAATGACATGTACTAGACTCGACTTGGCTTACGCGGTGAGTAGGCTAAGTAGATATACTAGCAATCCAAGTCATGAACATTGGAAAAGTATAACGAGGGTGCTTAGATACATAAGATACGCACGAGATTATGGACTGCATTATAACCGACAACCAGCAGTGATCGAAGGATACACTGATGCAAACTGGATATCGGATAATAAAGATTCCAAATCAATAAGTGGTTACGTGTTTACACTTGGAGGAGCTGCTATTGCTTGGAAGTCTTCTAAGCAAACGGTCATAGCAAGATCCACAATGGAATCCGAATTTATCATCTTGGATAAGTCAGGAGAGCAGGTGGAATGGCTATGTCAATTCGTGGAATATATTCCAAGATGGTCAAAGCCTTTGCCAGCCATATGTATACATTGTGATAGCCAATCAGCGATTGGTAGAGCTCAAAGCTTGATGTACAATGGCAGATCAAGGCACATGCGACGTAGACATAACACGGTACGACAACTACTCTCAACGGGTGTTATCACAATAGATTATGTGAGATCAAAAGGATAAAATTGCGGACTCGTTTACAAAAGGCTTAAGCAGAGAGTCAGTTGAAACGTCGTCAAGAGGAATGGGACTAAAGCCCGTATAAATGGGAATATGAGGGAAACCTAACTTAGTTGACTGGAGATCCCAAGATCTAAGTTCAATAGGTGTAACAACTCTCATCAAAAGTCCTATTTATTATTTTATTTTGTCCAATAAGAAACTCTAATTAAGACCCCAAGTAATTCTGCATAACCCCTAAAATTTTCAGAACAATCGGAATCAGGATCAGGGCCCCTAAAACTCAGGGGGGTAAATTCCCGTTAGTATTATCTAAACAGTTTTACGTGTAAAAATAATTCGAACGAACGACCAACTCACCTGAGCTACTGGGACACGGGGCTACCCTATGCTATGGTGGTACCCCTCGTGCCACGCGAGGGCGCCCTTTTTCCAGTATATATAGTGGACATTGGCAGTTGCAATTACGCGTTGGTTCGACGTTAAAATTCGATTCATGCACTGAGATATCGTCCAAATACTACAGAAACACACACAATCTCGAATTTTCGCCGTGATAACAGGGTAATAACTCGATCGCTGCTACGATTCAATGTCCGATTGATTGAAACTATCCAATGGATGTTTAAGTGCCGCCCAAATTAGGGTTTATACTTTGTCATTCGTCGTGAATTTGATGGATGTTTAAGTATTGCGCTTTGTCATTCGTTGTGAAGGTTTTCATCTCGTGAGTTATCGTAAATGCTGTATTAGTTACTGACCTAGTTTCATGTGCATTATTGTTAAATTAGGTTAACAGGCTTATCAGTAGGCTAAACTCTGCCCGAATAAATCTGCAATGTGAGTCATTCTCTTTTTATCAAATTACTTTCAAAACCCTATTTATTTCAAAGTTATAATTACAGGGATTAAGTCTTTGTAGTCTTCAATTACAGCCGGTATGTGGGGTTTTGTATACATTACTTAATAACCGTCACCATTAGACAACGGGTTAGCCAAGGGGTGATATGACCATAATCACAGACACCATTGGACAACGAGATAGCCAATAGGTGGTCAAGTGATAAATACCGTGGGTAGATGGTTGATATGTATAAACATTGTAATCGCTCTTAATACTGTAAATTATAACAACGCGTCGTTTTTAGTAAAAAGAATGATTCACCAGTATTTCCCCGCTGACAAAACCTTTTTCAAACATGTTTCAGGTGATCTGTTGTGATCCAGGAAAAGTGCCGTGAAGCACTACAAGCTTAAGGAAGTGGCTCAATATAAATAAAGAAACATGTTTTGTAAAATAAAGATTTCCCAGTGAAATCACCTTATTGTAAACTACCGGGGTTTTATCCCGAATTATGAAATAAAATAATCGGGCATTTTCAGTTTTAAAAAGATCCTGCTAAAAATCTTCCGCTGTCAACTCAATTAAATAAATACCACCGGATTTCCTGTCCCACGGCTCCTGAACCGGGTCAAACCGGGCCGGGGGCCGTGACAGAAAAAGGTGGTATCAGAGCCACTGATTTAAGCCAATTAAGTATTTAGAAAATACTTAATTTTACTGATTGCCATTTTTGAGATTACGTGTTTTATTATTTGAATATTTGTTTACAGTATGGGTAAGCAAAGACTTTCGGATATCTACCATAAATTAGATACTTCACCGAAAGAAAAAGGAACTTCATCCTCAAAATGCCCAACAAATACTGAGGAAGGAATATTTGTCCGTAAGGCACAGTTTGAGGAACCACTTTCTCCTAATAAAAGAAGTTTGATTATTTGGAAAAGTCAAGAGAAAATAAAGAAATCACAACCAAAAGAATTGAGGAGTAATCAGGAAATCCAGAAACTAGGCAGTAATCCACCATGGGAAGATGAATTAGATGAAAAATGGGCAGATCTCTATATGTTAGCTACGGTAGCAGTAAATGCTAACATTTAAATACCCTGACCCAGTACTAGCGCCCATATCACCTACAAGCCAGAAACTTTACCCAGTAAATAAATAAGTTTACAATAAACCCTAGTATGTTTTAATTGTCAGTTGTCCTTTGTATTAAATTAGTCACACGGTATGCAATAATACTTGAATGTTTATCTGTGAAATTTTGTTATAAAATTTTAACTTAGCATTTTTGTGCATTTTTGCATATATGCTAAACAGCATGAATGAGTTATCTGAAGCCCTTCAGAATCTCAATCTCTATCCGGTGAAAGTGGAAGTTTCCAAAGACTTTACTGGTTACATACCCGATGTGGAAGAACCTATGGAATTCCACGCTCCACCTCTGGAGAAACCAAAGCCTAATAAAAAAGAGAAGATTTGTAGGTTGGAGGCGTGTACGCAGGAGGAAACCAGCAACTAGAAAGGTTCCCAAAATAGAGAATCCCATAGATAAAGGAAAAGGAATTGCGATCGAAAAAGATTCCAGGCGAGTAGAAATGGAAATTGGGGAAAGTTCTAAAAAAGTCGAGGAGTTGCCATTACAAGAGGAGTTGGATCGCATATTGGCAAGCTGTGATATCATTAGACCTATCAATACCAACATTTACCCTTATCCTGTCGAAACTCAACTTCCAATAAATTTGGAACCAGCCATCCCAGAACCTTTAATCCATACCCAACCTTTAGGAGAAATGGACGAATGGTGGACTAATGACTGGCAGTTTCAAAACCTCCTTAATAATCCTTATACCCTTTTCCCTCAGTTCGACCCAAAACCTATACCAAACCCACCAATGAGCAATGAAAATTTAGCGGAACTCCGCCATTTTGGCGAGGAGTCGATAGGTGCAGGGAATAGGATTCGGGAGGTGGGAGAGCAAATCTCCTGGAAGTACGACGAGAGGGAGCGTCGTTTCTGAAATATCAGCAGAAGGGATGGTGTGAGAACGTAGCTGTGATTGTATAATAATAATAATAATAATAATAATAATAATAATAATAATAATAATAATAGTAATAAAAATATAATCTTGTAAAATAAAAATAAAACTTTGTAAAATAACAATGTGTACGGATGCATAATATGATATATAAAAAAAAGAAATCGAGTAATCGATAATTTTGGATATATATATGTGCGTTGTGAAATTTGTATGATTGTTTGGTGTATAATTGCTATTTACTCTATACTAATAAATTATATATATTAATTACCAGATGGAACCTGCTAATGAACCAGTTAATGAAGTTAATCAATCTGAGCAAAATCAGGGATATCAATTTATGACTAAGCAAGATATAGAAAATATCATTGCTCAAGGAATAGCCAATGCTATTCCAGCAATCCTTGCTGCTGCCCAGAAACCTATTGAACCTCAACAAATTATTCATAGCAAACGCACACAAGGCGACAATTTTAGTAATAGTATAAACGGAGGCGGCAACCATATTAATAATGACAATGACGGGTTGCAAGCTCCACTTCTTAAGAAAATGAAAGTTGCAACGCCTGGTTGCACTTACAAAGAATTCCTTGCCTGTAAACCTGCTGAGTTCGCAGGTAATGAAGGGGCGAATGCAGCACTACGTTGGTTGGAGAAAACTGAAGCAGTAATCATGATAAGTAAATGTGCTGAGGAAGACAAGGTTATGTATGCGTCGCATCTTTTTAAAGAAGGGGCGCTAGAATGATGGAATACGGTACTTCAAGCCAAAGGAAGAAATACGGCCTATGCCATGAGTTGGGAAGAATTTAAGCAACTAATAGAAAGAAAATTCTGCCCCAAATATGAAAAGGAACAAATGGCGAATAAGTTCCTAAACCATCGAATGATTGGTGTAGATTGTCGAGGATATACTTCGACATTCTTCGAATATGCTAGAGTGGTACCAACACTGGCTTCGCCAGAACCGGTACTTATTTCTCGCTATATTTGGGGATTGATTGGTGAAATCCGTAATATCGTTAAAGCTGCGAGACCTCGCACTATTGACGATGCGGTAGAATTAGCTAACACCCTAACTGACGAGCTGGTACGCACAAGAGATGAAAACCGGAAGAAGGAATTAGCTCAGAAAATTACCCAAGGATTTCGTGTGGGTAATAATAGCAACTTCAAGAAGAAAGGAACCGGGCAATCCTCAACTCCGCCGTTCTGCAGGAATTGCAGAAAGAAACATTTTGGAAAATGCAATGTAACCTGCAACTTTTGCAAACTTGTAGGACATCGTGAAGAAGACCGCAGAAAGAAAACAAGGGTCTGCTATAACTGTGGAAAAGCTGGGCATTTCAAACCAGAATGCCCTAAGTTGGTCAAACCAGCAGACAATAAAGCCAAACCGACCGACGGAGCTACCAAGAAGAATGTTTGAGCATTCCAATTAACTACTCAGGAGGCAGAACTCATTCCAGATGTGATAGCTGGTATGTTCTTAGTCCACAACATTTATGCAAAAGTATTATTTGACTCTGGTGCAAACCAAAGTTTTATAAATACTTCATTCTGCCAAGCTCTTAACTTACCCTTAACCAACCTTAGGCAGATTTTTACAGTCGAAACGGCAGATGGGAATTCTATTAACATAGATAAGGTTTTGCAAAAAGAAAATATAGAACTTTCAGGTCATAAATTTCATGCAAACCTATTACCAACGAATTTAGCTGGGTTCGATGTTGTGTTAGGAATGGATTGGTTAGTAGCCAACCATGCTCGAATCCTTTGTGATAAGAACTCTATAGTGATTCGGGTACCCACAAGAGAAGTGATCGTGATTACAGGAGATAAGCCACGTAAACCCATGAAGTTCATTTCAGTAATGAAAGTTGCTAGTTATGAACGAAAGCAAGGAATAGTATATATGATGTCAGTAGTCATTAGTACTAAGGATAAAGAACTTAAGGAGATTCCTGTAGTCTCAGAATACCCAGATGTATTGCCAGAAGAGTTACCAGGATTACCACCAGATAGGGAAGTAGAATTTAGAATTCATTTAATTCCTGGAACTACACTGATAGCCAAGGCACCTTATTGGTTAGCACCCACAGAAATGCTAGAACTAAAGAAACAATTAGATGAATTGTTAAGTAAAGGATTCATACAACCTAGTTCATCCCCTTGGGGAGCACCAGTGTTGTTTGTAAAGAAAAAGGATGGTTCGATGCGAATGTGTATCGATTATAGGGAACTGAATAAGGTTACAATTAAGAATCGATACCCATTACCTAGGATTGACGATCTTTTCGATCAACTTCAAGGAGCTAGATACTTTTCTAAGATCGACTTACGCTCCGGATATCATCAATTAAAGGTACAAGAAGAAGACATACCTAAAACTGCTTTCAGAACTAGGTATGGTCATTACGAGTTTACAGTCATGCCCTTCGGATTAACGAATGCACCTGCAGCATTTATGGACATGATGAATAGAATCTGTAAACCGTACTTGGATAAATTTGTAATTGTCTTCATCGACGATATACTTATTTATTCCAAAAGTCAGGACGAGCATTGTCAACACTTGCATGCACTCTTAACTTTGTTAAGAAAGGAAAAGCTTTATGCCAAATTCTCGAAGTGTGAATTTTGGCTACAGGAAGTGCAATTTTTAGGACACGTGGTGATTCATGAAGGTATTCACGTAGATCCTGCTAAGATAGAAGCAATCACCAAATGGAAGGTTCCACAATCAGCTATGGAAATTAGAAGTTTTATAGGTTTAGCCGGATATTATAGACGGTTTATTAAGGATTTTTCTAAGATAGCTGTACCATTAACTAAGCTAACCTGTAAAGCAGTTAAGTTTGAATGGGGACCTAAGCAAGAAGAAGCTTTTAAGATTTTAAAGCATAAGTTAACAAATGCTCCAATCTTAGCTTTACCAGAAGGAACAGAAGATTTTGAAGTATACTGTGATGCTTCAAAACTGGGATTAGGATGTGTGCTTATGCAACGCAAGAAGGTAATTGCGTATGCATCAAGGCAATTGAAAAAGCACGAGGAAAACTATACAACTCATGATTTAGAGTTAGGAGCCATAATTTTTGCCCTTAAGATTTGGAGACATTATCTGTACGGAAGTAAGTTTACTATCTATACAGATCATAAGAGCTTAAGTATATATTTGGGCAAAAAGAATTAAACATGAGATAAAGGAGATGGATGGAAATACTAAGAGACTACGACTGTGATATTCAGTATCACGAAGGAAAGGCAAATGTAGTTGCAGATGCCTTAAGTCGTAAGTATCATGAGAAACAACGACGGGTTCGTGCTCTTAGATTAAATCTACAGTTAGATTTAATGGAACAACTAAAGAATGTTCAAGAAATAGCAATCAAGGACGATGCTGAAGGAATGAAAGGACGAATAAAAGAATTAGAGCAAGGAAATGATGGAATTTGGAGATTCCATAAGAAAAGAATTTGGGTACCTAAACAAGGAAAATTAAGAGATAAAATTTTAGAAGAAGCTCATAAATCTAGGTATACCATGCATCCAGGAAACAATAAAATGTACCAAGATTTAAGAAATAATTTCTGGTGGATAGGAATGAAAAAGGACATAGCTAGATATGTTTCTAAGTGTCTTACTTGTTCACAAGTTAAAGCAGAACACCAGAAACCTTTGGGTCTACTTCAACAACTAGAAATGCCTGTATGGAAATGGGAACTCATAACAATGGACTTTGTTACTAAGTTACCCAAAACCAGAAAAGGTAATGATGCGATTTGGGTAATTGTGGATCGATTAACCAAGTCAGCTCATTTTCTACCCATGAAGGAAAACTTTAGCATGGAAAGGTTAGTCAAGTTGTATGTAGACGAAGTAGTATGCTTACATGGAGTTCCACTCTCCATTGTATCGGATAGGGATAGTCGTTTCACTTCCCACTTCTAGAAAAGTTTCCAGGAAGCAATGGGAACTCGACTAAATTTAAGTACGGCATATCATCCACAAACAGACGGACAAAGTGAAAGGACAATACAAACCCTGGAAGACATGCTCAGGGCATGTGTAATAGATTTAAAAGGAAACTGGGATGACCACCTACCTTTGATCGAATTCTCCTACAATAATAGTTATCATGCAAGTATCGAAGCTGCCCCATTCGAAGCACTGTATGGACGCAAATGCAGAACTCCGGTTTGCTGGGCAGAAATAGGAGAAAGTCAATTATCAGGTCCTGAAATCGTGCAAGAGACCACTGACAAGATTACTCAAATCAAGGAAAGACTAAAGACTGCTCGAGATCGTCAAAAGAGTTATGCCGATAATCGATGCAAGCCACTGGAATTTCAAGCTGGAGATAAGGTACTTTTGAAAGTTTCTCCTTGGAAAGGAGTAGTTCGGTTCGGTAAGAAAGGAAAGCTAAGTCCACGATACGTAGGACCATTTCCAGTAATCCAACGTATAGGACCAGTTGCCTATCGCTTACAACTACCTGAAGAACTAGCTGGAGTACATGATGTATTTCATGTATCCAATCTCAAGAAATGTCTATCAGACGAATCCCTGGTGGTACCTCTTCAAGACATAGAGGTAAATGATAAGTTAAAATTCATAGAAAAAACCACTTCAAATAGAAGACCGAAAGATCAAGTTTCTCAAGCACAAACGACTAGTGCTGGTCAAAGTCAAATGGGATTCAAGGAGAGGACCTGAATATACTTGGGAGCTAGAATCAGAAATGAAACGAAAATATCCTCCATTATTCCAGTAAATCTCGAGGACGAGATTTTTATTAAGGTGGGGAGGATGTAACAACTCTCATCAAAAGTCCTATTTATTATTTTATTTTGTCCAATAAGAAACTCTAATTAAGACCCCCAAGTAATTCTGCATAACCCCTAAAATTTTCAGAATAATCGGAATCAGGATTAGGGCCCCTAAAACTCAGGGGGGGTAAATTCCCGTTAGTATTATCTAAACAGTTTTACGTGTAAAAAGAATTCGAACGAATGACCAACTCACCTGAGCTACTGGGACACGGGGCTACCCTATGCTAGGGTGGTACCCCTCGCGCCACGCGAAGGCCCCTCGCGCCACGCGAGGGCGCCCTTTTTCCAGTATATATAGTTGACATTGGCACTTGCAATTACACATTGGTTCGACGTTGAAATTCGATTCATGCACTGAGATATCGTCCAAATACTACAGAAACACACACAATCTCGAATTTTCGCCGCGATAACAGGGTAATAACTTGATCGCTGCTACGATTCAATGTCCGATCGATTGAAACTATCCAATGGATGTTTAAGTGCTGCCCAAATTAGGGTTTATACTTTGTCATTCGTCGTGAATTCGATGGATGTTTAAGTATTGCGCTTTGTCATTCGTTGTGAAGGTTTTCATCTCGTGAGTTATCGTAAATGCTGTATTAGTTACTGACCTAGTTTCGTGTGCATTATTGTTAAATTAGGTTAACAGGCTTATCAGTAGGCTAAACTCTGTCCGAATAAATCTGCAATGTGAGTCATTCTCTTTTTATCAAATTACTTTCAAAACCCTATTTATTTCAAAGTTATAATTACAGGGATTAAGTCTTTGTAGTCTTCAATTACAGCCGGTATTTGGGGTTTTGTATAACCGTCACCATTGGACAACGGGTTAGCCAAGGGGTGATATGACCATAATCACAGACACCATTGGACAACGAGATAGCCAATAGGTGGTCAAGTGATAAATACCATGGGTAGATGGTTGATATGTATAAACATTGTAATCGCTCTTAATACTGTAAATTATAACAACGCGTCGTTTTTAGTAAAAAGAATGATTCACCAGTATTCCCCGCTGACAAAACCTTTTTCAAACATGTTTCAGGTGATCTGTTGTGATCCAGGAAAAGTGCCGTGAAGCACTACAAGCTTAAGGAAGTGGCTCAATATAAATAAAGAAACATGTTTTGTAAAATAAAGATTTCCCAGCGAAATCACCTTATTGTAAACTATCGGGGTTTTATCCCGAATTATGAAATAAAATAATCGGGTATTTTCGGTTTTAAAAAGATCCTGCTAAAAATCTCCCACTGTCAACTCAATTAAATAAATAACACGGGATTTTCTGTCCCACGGCTCCTGAACCGGGTCAAACCAGGCCGGGGGCCATGACAATAGGACAACTTAATCATATTACCAAAACGGAGTCACTGTGGGGGAGTACCCCAAACTAAATAAAAGGGAGTTATACACTTCTTAGTCCATTCCAATCAATGACATTGAAGTGAGGCTAAGCATATTAAGGTTAACGATTTTGGGAAATCAAATAACCATGATGCTTTTAATGATGTATGGGAATCACCTATGTGAAAGAGAAGTAGGGTCGCTTCGAATGGCTTTGTGGGGTGACAATCCCAGATCTCTTGCAGAACCAGGCTAGTGTTCCAGGACCATAATAGGACACGACAATGAGGAGTTGGCCAGACCAGGGAGAGTATTGTGTGAAGTGTATTGTCGTTTACACAAATGGGGGTATGTTCAAGGACATCGCGTCTACAAACCGCTAGTAAGCTAAGTATGCTTCACAAAAGAAGGTTCAAAGGTAACAACCTACCTATCTTGCAATACTCAACTGTCGAAGTATATCGTTGAACATGTAAGGAAAGATCAATTTTCATTCAGGTGGGGGATTGTTGGAAATTTGGTGAAAATAGCATTTTTCACAAATATAGGAAAAATGATTTTTTTCCTATTTTGGACTAGAAATAAATATAAGAAAGAAACGTTTCTTTATATATTTATTTGTGGGTTTGTGTCCTATGTTGTAAGAGCTTCGCAACAAACTAAACTACGTCCAGAACGGAGCTAAGATGAATGAGATATCGATGCTCAAAGGTTGGTGTTTGAAACATTGAATGCTGAAATAAAAGGGAAACTGGCACCTTGTCCCACATAGGAGGAGAGATGGAACTTAAATGGGTATTTAAGTGGGAACTCTCCATCCTTAATGTTTCATGGAAGCACACACTAAGTGTACTCGCGAAGGGTGCGGAGCACCCTAACTCGCACTCGCACACGCGCGCGCGTGGCATGGGCGATGAGGCGCAATGTGGCGCTTTGATGGCGCACTTTGCACTTCGCACGCTCGCATCGGCTCATGGTGGAACACAAGGGTTGCAAGGACAAGGTGGTTGGTGACGTGGCTTGCAGGCGCATGACCCTGGTGGGTCCGCACACAGTGGCGCATGAAGTGGCAGTCTAGCACGTCCGCACGCGAGTACACATGGTAGGTAGGCGCGCGGTTGCGCACATGGAGCATGGGCACTGATGTGACGTGCACGGCGCACCAAAGTGAGCCAATACGACGCGACTGTGTGGCGTGCTCGTATAGGCTCACAGGTGACGTGGCGCACGCGCGCAAGTGCGCATGGTATTGAGCCAGTGTGGCGCATGCACGCATGGAAGTGAGCCAAAATGGCGCACGCGCGCATGAGCGTGCAGACCTGCGCGCGCTCGCACCAGTCTGCCTTACGCGCGCTCGCGCAGAAGCTTCCAGCATTTAATGACAGTGCAGTTACAGTTCAGCAGTTGAAACTGTCGAGTCAGAGGCTTTGACTGAGAATTAAATGACGAATTAACTTGCATTGAAGACGTTTAATGCAATTTAATTCTCACCATTTAATTCATTTTAGCTGTTTCAATTCAGATGCTGTATAAATACAGTATCTCCTCCACTGTAGAAGAACACCAGCAGCACAACAACACATGCAAACAACTTTCTTCCTACTATTGATCTTCTTCTTGCACCTTTCAAGGTAGACGTCGGGTTCCTATGCCAGCTCCGGCAGTACGCTGCTTCGGCTGTTGTACCCTGGGAAACAAAACGAGTACTCCTGGGAGACTCGGAATTTGTTTTAAGGGAAGCGTGTTGAACACGTGCTTCAGCCATTCTGTTTCATCTCATTTCTTGTATTTCAGTTTATGCAGTTGTAATTGTAATAGTTTTCATCTTTCTTTATTTCTGTATTGTTTTGTTAAATAAAATTTGTTTCATTTTATTTAATTAAGCGAACGGTTCCTTCAAAATGTTGATGTAAGGTAACAACAAGAGAAACCACATACTTTCACCTGCTTTATTTGCTGACCATAAAAACTCGTTAGGGAAAGCTCAGGGGCAACAAATACCCTTTTGACCAGTGGGACCAGTCAAAGACCTTCAAGGGTGTCACACCCCAACCGATGGCCGAATCATCGGGGCTTGGCACTGAGCGAAACAGATTGTTCAAGAGAATCCACAACAACTATTAAATTACCAAATCCTTAACGTTAATATCCCATACTACTAACAGATAAAGTAAAAATAGTTATTACAGATAATTGTCTCAAAAACAAGCAAACTGTTCCGACAACTCATAAATATTTGTGGCTTTCTAGACCACCTAAACTTGATTTCATCGCAGCAAGCAAGCATCCTAAACACCTATCACATACGTTAAAATAGATCAATACACATAGTGTAAAGGTGAGCATACAAGTTTAATAGTATACTAGTAGCGAAAAGCGGTTTACGCATAACCAGCATGTAACACGTTTAAATGTGAAGCAAGTACGCTATCGACAATGAAATATGCACAGACATGACTGCGAGTTGTAGAATGCACAACACATATCACCACTGTGACACGTGAAGAAATACCCTTAACAACCCCTGTCCACGACAGGTGCTGAGTCCAAACTATAGTACTATCGTTGCTAAGGTGTCAGGCAACAATCACTGTGTAAACATAACATACAATTATTCATCAAATAACATGTATAACATGCAGAGTGGTTAGCGTATAAAAGTGTTTGCGTTGTGTGATAGATGTGATTTGATATAAGCAACGTATGTAACACCCAAAAGTGCGTTAAGCAAAAAGGGATCGAGTATACTCACAGATAGTGTTTAATAAATAAACACCGTCTTGGATTGAAGGGAGCGCTGGTGTCACGACCCCCGACCCACCCTGGACGGAATCGAAAGTCGTGAACAGCCCGGTGATACCGGTGATTATTTTGAAAACGTTGCAGCGGAAATTTCATCAGGACCGTGAGTTAGGAAAAATATCAGAGTTTAGAAAACACCGGATTTTATTTATTAAATAGATGGGATAAACCCATGTTTTACAATGGTAGCTTTAATAAGGGATAAACCCAATTAAAACAATATTTCTTAATTTTATTTAATTAAAATAAGCCACTTCTTGAAGCCTTTCAGTGCCATATCCATCTCTTACTCCAATCTACTGTAATTACCTGAAATATGTTGAAAAGGGTTTTGTCAGCGGGAATACTGAGTGAGTTCATTCCATTTTTATAAAATATATTATTATACCTTACAGTATTAAGGTTTTTATATTTATTTATATTTACCCAACTTAATCAATATTTGTCACATGGTGGCAGTTCCAATATGTCAATAATCATATCACTTATTGGCTCACTTTCATCCAATGGTGAACTTATCAAATATAACATGTTAATTAAATAATTGTAATATCATTATTTAATATATTAATGTGACTAAGACTAAAAATATAATCTTAGTATAGTAGAACATATTATACTTGACTATTTTATTATGGTATACACCATTTAGATTTATTTCAAACATACATTAAATTTATTAACGATTTAATGTTAAAATAATATTAGTTATAAGCTATGGCTACTGTGGCATAATTCCCACTGTGATTGTGGTCATGCTACTATTGGCTAACTTTCTGGCTAATAGTAACGAGGGTCAAATAATGTATAAAACCTCCCATACCGGCAGTTATTATAGAATATAAAAATTTAATCACTGTAAGTATAACTGGTAACCATTTAGGATTTTTGGAAAGCATTTGTAAATATAATTGTATCACAACAAGGTGATAAAACTGTGAGAAAAGAGAATGGACTCACAAACGGTGAGAAATGAACTCACATTGCAAATTTCTACGGGCAGAGTTTAGTCTACAGATAAGCCTTGATAGATTGCAGATTTATACAGGCAGAGCTTAGCCTATTGATTTAGCCTTGTAACCTAGTGCACACGAACTAGGTAAGTAACTAATACAGCATTTACGATAACTCACGAGATTAAAACCCTCACAACGAATGACAAAGTGCAATACTTAAACATCCATCGGATTCACAACGAATGACAGAGTATTCCCCGAGTTCGGGTGGTACTCAAACATCCTGTCGGAATCACGACTAATGACAAAGCATAACCCAAGTTTGAGCAGCACTTAAACATCCATCGGATAGTTTCTATCGATCGGACATTGAATCGTAGCAGCGATCGAGTTAATACCCTGTGCAGCAGCACCCCGCTATACTAATTAGTGATTTCGTGTGTGTTTTGAGAGTATTTGGACGATATCTCAGCATGTATTTTGAGTTTCTTCGTCGTTCAATCGCCAGAAATCAAGTCCCAATGTTCTGCTATTTATACCCGATTTTGACCTGGCTTACGGACCGTAAGACTTATCCCTTACGGTCCGTAAGGGGCACGTAATGATCGAAACTGAGCAGGCTTACGGACCGTAAGACTTATCCCTTACGGTCCGTAAGGGACACGTAATAACCATAGGTTTGCCGCGTGTGGGACTAGGCCTGCTGAGTCGACGAAACGTTTAAATTCGATTTTTATAATAATTTATAAGGATAATCGTTGAGTAGGGAATACCCCCCCTGAGTTTTAGGGGCCCTGATCCTGATTCTGATTGTTCTGAAATTTGTAGGGTTTATGCAGAATCACTTGGGTGTCTTAATTAGGGTTTCCTATTGGATAAAATAATAAAATAAATAGGACTTTTAATGAGGGTTGTTACAGCTGGAGAGTTAGCCTGATCAGATAACGACAGTATAAGCGTTGAACAGTGTGTTAAACGGTGCGCTGAGTGTGCTGAGGGACGGATGGTGATCCGATCGGATGACCTTCCGGACGGATGACCATTCGGTCGGAGGGTTGTCCGTTTGGGATGGATGTGTTTGTGTATGATGTGAACTTTGAAGTTTCGTTGTAGCATTTTAAAATGTGAAAAGTATCATTATGTGTCCAGCCATCCGGTCGGATGGTCATCCGGACAGATGGCCATTGGATCAGACGGCGGTTCGTTTGGAACGTTACCAAAAATTTCAAGTCCCTTGGTAGAATAGTCATTCGATCGGATGGTCGTCCGATCGGATGACTATTCGTTTAGAACTGCTAATCTTTGAGGTTTTGTAAAATGTTTAAATGTTGAAAACCACAAGTCATCCGTTCGGATTGTCGTTCGATCGAACGGCAATCCGTTCGGTGGCCTGCTCGTTTGAAAACTTGTAAAATTTGTTAATATTAGAAAGTTACGGTTTGACCGAGACGGTATGACAACGTGCCAAACAACAGAAACCCCATCAAGTCTAAGTCATCCGATCGGATGGGAATCACCCCGTCCGATCAGTAATTGTTCTTGACGAAACTTCATGTTCAACCCGTTAAGTCAGTCATCTCTTCGATAATAATCTGTTCTCATACCGGCACTTCACAAGAGGATAAGTAGAAGGCCTGAACAAGCTCAGATTCTATCTGTTTTTGAGCAAAAGTTAAGAACATTGAAGAAAAGTGGAAATCAGTTGGATAATGTTTAGATTTAGACGAAATCAGTGTTAAAACATGCTGAAATCCCTTAGATCTGAGTTGTTCTTGATGGAATGAGGTCACACTTTGGTGTTCATGAGAACCCATGATGACATCATCCTAGAACAGCCCAAATCCACAGATTTCATGGTGAAAAGTTAAGATTTGATGGTGAAATTGATGAGAAAGTGTTTGTAGATTAAAGAAGTATAAGATTTGAGATACAAACTTACAAGAATCACGAGAAATCGAGAGAAAAGTGGCTGAGAAGGAGAAGGTTCGGAGGAGAGTTGTCACATCACATGAACAGTGACGTGACATGTGAGTATTTATAGGGGAAGGAGGAGAAAGGCAGTGTGTGTGGTGGGTCGGATGGCCTTTCGATCGGATGGTCATCCGATCAGATGGTTATCCGATCGGATGGTCATCCGTTCGGATGGCCATTCGATCGAAGGGCTTCGGTGAGTTGGTTTCTGACTTTTCGTTTCGTGCGTTGAGCGTTGCGATGCCTTTAAGCGAATGTCGAATAAGTGATGCGATAGTTTTAAATAATAGTTACATAACTAATATATAACAACACAAGTAACCTTGCTTTTCCAGTCCGCGATGAGATTGCGTTGTGATAGAGTTGTGATTGCATTTGCGATTAACACCTTATAACATAATTAAACATGCACAAGTAACATATAAAAGCACACACACGTAAAACAATATCCAGAACTGCGATTCAAGTTGCGATGCGATAGCGATGAGATAGCGTTAAGTAGATTAGCGTTCAACTGTGTTTCTTGCATTGATACTTCACATAATACCACTAAAATAACATAAACTAAAGTAACGATTATCGAGTCAAGGAGTACAAGTAATAATTAAGCAAGGAATGACAGATCGAATTAGCAATCTTTTCTTCCTTCAACTTTGACTTTGACTTGTACTTTGACTTCAAAAGCCGGGTTGTTACAGCCTCCCCTACTTTAGGAAATTTCGTCCCGAAATTAAGGCCCAGGCGTAACGAATAGTTGTGGATACTTAGCCTTCATGTCACTTTCGAGTTCCCGGGTGAACTCGGCGTCGCGTTTGCCTTCCCAGCGAACCTTCACTATGGGAATGCGTGAGCGTCGGAGCTTCTTGGTTTCTCGGTCCATGATCTCGACTGGCTTTTTCATGAAGTGTAATGTTTCGTCCACTTGTAGATCCTCAAGTGGTACATGTAAATTCTACTCAGCCAGACACTTTTTGAGGTTCGAAACATGGAAAGTCGGGTGGACGTTGCTAAGTTCCTCCGATAGTTTGAGTCTGTAGGCCACCTTGCCAATTCTTTCCAGAATTTTAAAGGGTCCAACATATCGAGGCGCGAGCTTTCCTTTCTTGTCGAATCTGATCACCACTTCCAAGGTGAAACCTTTAGGAGTATGTGATCGCCAACGTCAAATTCAAGGGGCTTGCGGCGTCTATCGGCGTAACTCTTTTGACAACTCCGAGCTTTCAACAGATTGTCTCATATTTGGAGGATTTTTTCAGTCGTTTCGTGCAACAGCTCAGGACCGGTAATTTGCGCATCTCCGATCTCGTGCCATACAATAGGCGATCGACATTTTCTTCCATACAATGCCTCAAATGGTGCCATCTGAATGCTAGAATGATAACTGTTATTGTACGAGAATTCAACTAAAGGTAAGTGTGCGTCCCAAATAACACCAAAATGTATGACACTCGAGCGAAGCATGTCTTCCAGAGTACGAATCGTGCGTTCAGTCTGACCGTCAGTTTGGGGATGGAAAGCAGTACTCAGATTAAGAGTAGTACCGAGAGCAGATTGAAACGTTTCCCAAAGATGCGAGGTAAACCGACCATCGCGGTCAGAGATGATATCACGAGGCGTCCCGTTTTGACAGATGATTTCATCAGTGTAGATCCATGCTAATCGTTCTACCTTAAAGTCTTCTCGTATCGACAGAAAATGAGCAGATTTTGTAAGACGATCAACGATAACCCAGATGCTATTGTGACCTGATGGCGTGCGGGGAAGTTTCGTTGTAAAGTCCATAGCTATACTCTCCCATTTCCACATAGGGATCTCGGGCTGCACGAGTAAGCCAGAGGGTCTTTGTTGCTTAGCCTTGACTTTCGAACAAGTCAGGCATTTTGAAATATAGATAGCGATATCCTTCTTCATTCCAGGCCACCAATACCGAAGACGAAGGTCATGGTACATTTTGTCGGCACCGGGATGAATGGAATATCGGGATTTGTGGGCCTCAGTCAATAATATCTCCCGAAGGTTATTGTGACTTGGAATCTAGATGCGATCGAGATAGTAGTAGATACCGTTTGATTTGGTGACAAATTGAGATTCAGCACCACACTTCTTCATTTCCTCTCGCAAGCTATTCTCAATGAAGCAGGCGTGCTGAGCGTCACGAATTAAGGCTTCGAGGTCGTGCTGGGCGTGAGTATTTCGAACGCTATGCAAATAGCTTCGTCGGCTTAGAGCATCGACAACGACATTTGCCTTGCCAGGATGGTATCGAATCTCACAGTCGTAATCGTTAAGAAGTTCAACCCATCGGCGTTGGCGCATTTTCAGTTCCTTTTGGTTTAAGATGTGTTGTAGGCTCTTATGGTCGGTGAAGACCATACACCTGGTACCGTAAAGGTAGTGTCGCCAAATCTTTAACGTAAAAACAACTGCACCAAGCTCGAGATCGTGGGTTGTATAGTTCTTCTCATGGATCTTGAGCTGACGAGAGGCGTACGCGATAACCATGTTCCATTGCATGAGAACACAACCGAGACCGAGGTTAGAGGCATCGCAATAGACTACGAAGTCATCGTTTTCGTCGGGTAAAGCGAGGAAAGGAGCATTGCAGAGCATATGCTTCAGAGTCTGAAAGGCAGTCTATTGTTCAGTTCCTCAAACAAAAGGCTTGTCTTTATGCGTGAGCGGTACGGCTATTTTCGAGAAATCAGCGATGAATCGGCGGTAATAACCCGCCAATCCGAGGAACGAACGAACTTCGGATGGTGATTTGGGTGTAATCCAACTCTTAACAGCTTCGATCTTCGTGTGGTCAACGTGAATACCATGACTATTGACATTGTGACCGAGGAATTGAACCTCCTCCGGCCAAAATTCGCACTTGGAGAACTTGGCATAGAGTCGATTCCCTTGTAGTAACCCGAGAACCAAACGTAGATGTTGCGCATGTTCGGCTTTCGACTTCGAATAGATCAGGATATCATCGATAAACACGGTGATGAAACGGTCGAGAAAGGGTTTACACACGCGATTCATCAGATCCATGAAAACCGCAGGTGCGTTGGTTAAACCAAAGGGCATAACGACAAACTCGTAGTGGTCGTATCGGGTTCGGAATGCGGTTTTAGGTATATCTTCCTCCTGGATTCGTAACTGGTGATAGCCTGAGCGTAAATCGATCTTCGAGAAACACGTAGCACCTTGTAGTTGGTCAAACAAATCGTCGATTCAGGGCAGGGGATAGCGATTCTTGATAGTTAGCTTATTCAATTCCCTATAATTGATGCACATCCAGAACGATCTGTCCTTCTTTTTGACGAAAAGGACAGGTGCGCCCCAAGGAGAGGTGCTAGGGCGAATGAAGCCTTTGTCAAGCAATTCCTAGAGTTGACTTGAGAGTTCGCGCATTTCAGACTGAGCGAGGCGATAAGGAGACTTAGCAACAGGGTTAGCTCCAGGAATGAGGTCGATTCGGAAATCAATATCACGACATACAGCAGGAAAATCACGAACCACAGGCACCTTATCCATTGCCTTATTTTCCTTTTCCTCCGCTACTATGATGTGTGCCAAGAAAGCTTTGTATTCCTTTCGGAGAAACTTGCTCGCTTGTATGCACAACATGTGTTTGAGATCCTTCGATGAGACTTCACCATACACACAGAGTTGATCACCATTAGCGAGCGAGAAACGAATCATTTTATCAAAACTGTTGGGATTGAACCCTACCAGAGGAACAGATAATGTAAAGCCAAAACCGGTTTATAACAGTGGATTCACAATAAGCAGCTGTTTACACTAAGTCTTCTCCCTTGAAAGTGATTACAACAGCTGATGGACTTATATCCACTGCCCGGATGCAACTGCTGCTCTGCATAACTACTGATGAAGCCTTGAAGACTGCTGGAAACTAAGCACTGCTGGTACAAACTGCTGATGACAAAGCACTGCCCAGTCAAGGACTGATCAACCTTGAGGAAAGCACTGATGAATAGAGAGAGCAGTAGTTCAGTATATCATCTGTCTTATGTATTGTCAGTTGTTAGGTTTAGCAGTGTTTGTATAAGAACAGTAGATACAGGTTGTTAGTCTGTTAGACGTCGCTTTCATGGTGACGTCAGCTGAGATGCCTCAGCGGTTTGGTTTGTCTATAAATGGAGCAGTACTCTGTACTGTTACATTTGATTCGTTTTGAGAGAGTTCTTCTCCTCAATTCAATCCTTTCATCTTGTACAATTCAACCTTGGGGCATCAGGCTGAGGGGGAGTTTAGTTTGTAAGCATGGTTGTAATCATTTGATTTGTATTGTAAATCCTTTGACTAAATGAATTGCATATGTTTTTTTTGAACTATTTTCTCCTTTGATTGTGTTCACAAAGTGTGTTATTCATTTCCGCTGCACTTTACATTGTTTCATAATTCATTCATTGTTCAAATTACACAAACAAACAAAATCATGAGAGCCTCCGATCCTAACAATTGGTATCAGAGCCTGGACAGTCAATTTCGATTTAACAGTCAAATTGACATAACAGTTCGGCTCAAAATTCATTGATACTAAGGTTGGTTATATTTAGTTGAAAAACAGAGTAACGAGTTATCACGTTCAAAGCTGCTTTTCAAAAAACTTTGTAAATCAACCAAGATGTCATATGACACACAAATTTCACACGACAAGTGATATCATGCACGAGTCACTCATAGTTTTCAGATCTGAAGACATATCTGTCAAACTATGGGATTATTTCATATTTTCAAAATTGATTTCAACTGTTGTTAAGAAACTTGTGATGTCACGTTATTAAATGCTAAAGTATGAACCTCAGATTAACAGAAGTCTATGTTCATAAAAACATTAGCGTTTTGTTAACATAAAAAGAGGGAAATTAAAACTTTAGTCATTCAGATCTTATGTGTTTAAAACAGGTTGAGATCCTCAAAAGGAGAAAATCAACTATGTTAAAATACATTAAGAAAATCAGGAGTCAAAAATGTCCAGATCATAGGTAATGAGGAGGTTGGCATAAGCATGTGCAGAAATAACCAAATCTCTCAAAACATTACTGCAAAATGATTTTGGAACAAGTATTCCTTCAATAAATACCTCTCAGTAAGTATTTCAATACTTATGATTGGGAAGGGTAAAAAGGGAAGAAGAAAATTCACAAAAACTCAGAAGTGTGTTTATCTCAAAACTTTTGAAGTCAGAAGAAAAGAGTACAAACATAAAACACTTATGAGTCAAAGTTTAGGGTAATAATGGTCATTAAGCAACTGTGTGCATTCATCTGTTCAGGAAAAGGTTTTGATTCCGGTGAATGAACTCCAAAGAGGACTAGACAAATGTTCAAAAAATCATCCATGTGTCCTCATGTTTGCGATCAACTGACAAGAAAATGGTTCCTAACAGTGATCAAAATATATTCAAAATTTCCTACCACTGACCATTTTCATAAACTTGAGAATGATATGATTACGTATTTTATTGAAAATATACCAGATCCTTTTTGATGTTGTTCTCAGAAAATCCTTTAACCTTTTCTCTACAAAGGGTTTTCTCGAATATCTAGGATATATTGTTCATTTTTTTTAAAGAATAATATATTTTGAACTTTTGCTTGTTTTTGTTGGCAATAGTTTCAGTTACCTGTCAGGATATAATACCTTATTTTTGTTGGTACTATTGTCCTCATAAATGGGTCAAAAGGAAATGGTACATTTGTCAAGGCCATGTCATACTCAGGTTTGTTTTTAAACATTAATCAAAGGTTGATTGCTAAACTGTGCTTAAATTACTGGGGCACTCGTGTTTTAATTGGATATTAAACGAAAATGAGTTGCCTTAGCAAAAAGTTCTTATCATCTGGGGTACTAAACCATTGTCCTTCAAAATTGACATGTGGCAAAACCTTGAATGAAAATTCTCAAAACCGTTGCTGAAATACTTGTCCTTCAAATCTGTACCATTTACCCTAATCACTGTTTTGTTCAAACATCTGATCACTAAATACTATCCACTGCTGAGAGTCAACCACTGACTCTTCATTTTGCTTGGCAAGCACTGATGCTCAAAATCAGTGTCTTATCCACTGATATACTATCCTCTGATAGTAAAAATCTTCCATTGTTACCACTTTATTACCGTTGTAACTACTGATGTTTGGTACATCAGTGGCTCTCAAAACAACTGTCCTCCATTCTTCATCCATATCATCAGAGGTTGACGCGTGGTCAGTTTTTAGCCTTCAGATCATAATAACCGTTGCCACATCAGCAATCACTTTTTCCCTAAATAAAACCCTGATCAAAACCCCCAAACAGGGGTTTACACTGTCGAATTGAATTCCAAAGTTCTCTTCACAAAGCAGTTTCCAAGTTTTCTTCCCAAATCACTCTCTGATTCTTCTTCATCAAAATGACGAAGTCAAAATCAACATCAAAACCTAAACCAAAATCAACACCATCTTCTAAAGAAGTCGCTCAAACGGCCGAAGAATCCATCGAAATACCATACAAATCCCCGCATAATTATCTGGGTTTACTCACAAAACCCTCCGATAACCACACTTTCGACTCCATCATTGATACATTATCTGCATCAAAGTACAAAACTCTGTTGACAGCAGATGCCCCCATTTATCTACAAACCCAGAGAGAGTTTTGGAAAAAGGCGACTCTTGAAAAACAAGATGATAAAGTCATAGCCATTAACTCCTCGATACAGGGTAAAGTGATTCAAATCACTCCGCAATCAATCTCTGAAGTCTTTAAACTCGACGATCAGAAAGGTAAACCTACTTTTGATAAAGCCGAGTTGAAAAAGGATTTTCTGAAAAGAGGGTATGCAGAACAATCAAAGGTAGATACCTTACAAAAAGGTTATTTCCCATCTGCACCCAGATTTTTATTCCACACACTTTTGAGTTGTGTGTCAAATAAAACAACAGCGTTTAATGAAATACCATTGAAGATTCAATGCCTGGGTTATGCTATTTTAAACAATAACGATTACAACTACTCCCAGGAGATCTTCAATGACTTGGTAAAAAATGTTGATAGCAAATCATTTTTACTTTTTCCAAGATTTCTGAGCTATTATTTCAAACAAAAATTTGAAAACGAAAATGAAAATTTGCTTAAACAAGGTGTCTATTTTCAAATAAAAAGTTTAACAAATGAAGCATTTTCCAGAATGAAGGCACCAATAAAAACAAAAGCAGGGGTGTCTGAGCAGATTTCAGCAGTTACCACTGTTCCTCAGACATCTGCTGCTGAGCCCACTACTCCAGGTGATCATAGCAGCACTACCACTGCTTTGAAACCCACACCTGCCACCACCAAAAAGACCAAAAAGAAAACATCCAGAAAACCCCCCAAACCCAAAACAAAGGCAACTCTGGAAGATGAGATCCCAGAGCAAATGCCTGTGACAACACAAACGTCACCACAAACCACTGCTGCTACTTCCTCACAGCAGTTGGTAGAAAGATCTCCACCATTGCCTAAAACTCCTCCTGCATCCTCACAAAAGGATCAGGTTGTAAGCACAGGGACCCCACAATATGAAGCTCTGGATTCAATCGGATCCATCTTCCTCAGTCCTGATCCCAAGGACATGTCTCTTTCAACTCCCATACCCTCACCAATAATATTACCACAATCCATGCTACCCTTGTTGCATGCAGTTGTTATTGCTCAGACACAAACCAGTTCCTCTCTATCACCTGTCACTGAGAGTATACTCCCACAAGTGACTGGGTCTGATGCTTATACCTCTGCTTTCCCAGCAACAACTGAGGAGGTTACACCCCCTGAGTTACAAGTAACTCTCGGTGGTAGTTCAAGTGGAGCAGCAACTACAACTGATGGATCAACAGATCTTCAGTTGGACAGTTGTTTCATTAATAAGACTCCCTTGAAGGCAATTTCTTCTATAGCACCTTCGATAACCACCAGTGAGTTTGTTTTAACCACTGGTACCATAAAAGGATTATCAAGTGCTGAAGAAAGAAGTCCCCAGTACCAAGAACAAGGGGCATCAATGGGTGATTTTTGGGACTCAGTTCCTAAGTCACACATTGATACAACCACTGCTGGTGGGGATTCAGATGATCCTACTAAAGTAGGTGATGATTCAAAATATCAGGAATTGACGGACATAGTTGAAAAACTGGAAACCTCAGTTGCTGAAATAAAGGATATGGTGCAAGAGATTCTGAAAGCTCAAAAAGCACAATCCACTGCTGTTCCACCTCAAGCACCTGCTCCACCACAAGCACTTGCTGCAAATGAGCTCTGGTATATCTTTCAACCCTTACTTGAACACCAAAAACAGATGGCTGATCAGCAGCATGAAATACATGTGAAAATGCTGACAAACATGGTGGAGTCGAGATTTAAGGATACTCAAGCAGACATCAAGGCTATAAAGGCTAGCATACAAAAGACTGCCCATGGTGAAAAAGTTCCTTCTACTATCCTTTTTATGGATAACCCCCTTGCAGATAATGCCAAAAAGGGGGAGAATGTCAAAAAGATGAAGAAAAAGGGAATTGAAGATGGTCTGTATGTTGAACCAGAACAAGGAAAACAGCCATTTAAAATCTCAAAAGATTCAACATCTGAAACTTCCATCCAAACAGCTGATACAGCAGTGGTTACAAAAACTGCTGTCAGTAGCCAAACAGCTGCCATTTCATCAACACACACAACTTCAACACACACCATCACAACCACTGCTCTACCACCATCATCATCTACAATCATTTCACCACCATTACCTCCTGTCATAATACAGAAGACAACAGATGTTAAAACATCTGTTGTAATGACAACAGCAGTTGGAACACCAGTTGTTTCAACTATTGTCAGTCAATCACAAACACAAACCACTGCCATTCAATCTCAAACCACTGAGCCACCCAAGACATCATCAGCCTCTCCTACAATAAAAAGGAGAAGGATTGTCATATCTGATGATTCACCACCACCATCACCATCATCAAAAGTTACCTCACCACCTCCATCCCCTGCTCAAAAGCAGAAGACATCTGCTGACATATCAGCAGTTGTAATGACAACAACAGTTGAAACACCAGTTGTTTCAACAGCTGTTAGTCAGTCATCTTCCACTGTTTCCACCAGTCTCACTTCACAACCAGCAAAGCTCTACACCAGAAAAAGAAAACTTACTCAGCCAGATGAGGACCAATATGATCCCACTGCTGCAAGATATCCGTTAGAACTGGAAGCTATAAAGAATGAGATGAGGCAATTCTACACTAATGATGATCCTTCAAACAGAAGATTTTCTTCACTCGTTGGCTTCATGGTTCCAGAAGACATGGATGAATATCTTGAGCTCAAAGTAAGACAGGCTAAGATAAGAGCCAAGGTTGAATATAAAGGTCAAGGTGATGAAGCCATTGCTGAAAGATTGGATTTTCTGCTCACAAAAGTCAAACAAATAAAAGATTTTGCACAAGAGCTGAGCAAAGAAAAGGCAGAACAACGAAAAGAGATGAGAGGAAAACTTCTTGCATACATAATGCAAGAAAAATTTTATCCTGCTGAAGAGAACCAATTTGAAGAATGGCCAATAGTGGCTTTAAAGCATGAAGCTGATAGGATTGATAGAATCAAGAATGATCCTAGAAAAAAGAAAAATGCTCCAAATTGGAGTAAATACAAAAAGCTCATCTCTGACCTAACAGCTGAGTATAAAAGAAAGAAACAGGAGTTGGTGGATGCAAAAGTGGACACTGCAAATGCCATATCAAAATGGTCAAAGCAGCAAACTGATGAAGCCTATGAAAGGCTGAAGAAAAGGAAGATAACTATTTCAGGCACTTCAAAGAAGCATGAACAAATGATGAAGCTTGAACAGCAGATAGAAAACCTCAAAACACTGTTCCGGTCAACTAAATATTCTACTCTTGTGACAAACCAAGAAGAAGGAGAACAGCTGACTAGTGAAGAGGTAAAAGAAAAGGAAGTTGAGTACTTCACAGAATCCATCATGAAAATGGGTCTAAAAGAAGAAACCTCAGAAAAACTTCAAAACCTTTTTAAGAAGGTATTAACAAAGCCTGCATCACCACACATTTCAGCAGATATCCCAGGCATTGAGCTTAATCAACAACAAAAACAAGAGCTGATTGACAAAGAAGTTGCAGAAGACATAGCTACAGCAAATGAAGTCATAGAAGAAGCTTTCAAAAGAATGTCTGAAATTCAGGATACTGCTTTACAATTCTTCTCAAGGCCAATATCTCAAAGCTCATCAACAAATAAATCTCTCCCAAGAAACCCATTGGGTTCGAAAGTACTAAAGTGGATGTCTGATCAAAAGACCCACGTATTGACCCTGGTCAGATCCGATGGCGAAGTGAAGTACATATCAAGGAAAGAAGCACTAGGCCTTAATGTTGAAGATTTGCAGGATCTCCTTGAACTTTCACTGTGCAGGGATGAGGATGACACCAGTTCCAAAGAATTTGAAGAAGAATTTAAAAGACTTGCAAGGGAACTACTGATGAGGAATAAAGATCCTGAATAATGAATGGTTTTGGCATTATCTATTCCAGGGGGAGATTGTTGGGATTGAACCCTACCAGAGGAACAGATAATGTAAAGTCAAAACCGGTTCATAACAGTGGATTCACAATAAGAAGCTGTTTACACTAAGTCTTCTCCCTTGAAAGTGATTACAACAGCTGATGGACTTATATCCACTGCCCGGATACAACTGCTGCTCTGCATAACTACTGATGAAGCCTAGAAGACTGCTGGAAACTAAGCACTGCTGGTACAAACTGCTGATGACAAAGCACTGCCCAGTCAAGGACTGATCAACCTTGAGGAAAGCACTGATGAATAGAGAGAGCAGTAGTTCAGTATATCATCTGTTTTATGTATTGTCAGTTGTTAGGTTTAGCAGTGTTTGTATAAGAACAGTAGATACAGGTTGTTAGTCTGTTAGACGTCGCTTTCATGGTGACGTCAGCTGAGATGCCTCAGCGGTTTGGTTTGTCTATAAATGGAGCAGTACTCTGTACTGTTACATTTGATTCGTTTTGAGAGAGTTCTTCTCCTCAATTCAATCCTTTCATCTTGTACAATTCAACCTTGGGGCATCAGGCTGAGGGGGAGTTTAGTTTGTAAGCATGGATGTAATCATTTGATTTGTATTGTAAATCCTTTGACTAAATGAATTGCATATGTTTTTTTTTTTGAACTATTTTCTCCTTTGATTGTGTTCACAAAGTGTGTTATTCATTTCCGCTGCACTTTACATTGTTTCATAATTCATTCGTTGTTCAAATTACACAAACAAACACAATCATGAGAGCCTCCGATCCTAACAAAAACAAACGACTTCAGCACGATTCTCACGAAGAAAATCCATGCCTACTATGATGTCAAAACTACCAAGCTGCATCGGAATAAGGTCGATAGGAAAGACGTGATTGTTGAGTTCAAGCGTACAATCACGAAGAACAGAATGAACAGTGACGGTTCTTCCAGTGGCAACTTCTACGTCGAACATCGTAGGGAGATTAGCGCGTTTACGATTTAGGAGCTTTTTGAATTCTAATGATACAAAACAGTTATCGGCTCCAGTATCAAATAAACACAAAGCATATATACCGTTGACAACAAACATACCATTAACCACATTGTTGTCAGCTTGGGCCCGGCGGACGTTGATGTTGAAGGTTCGTCCGCGGGCTGCTGTCTGCTGCTGTTGATGTTGTTGCGCTGGTTTCTACTGTGGCTCTTGCTTCACCACTCTGTTTGGGCAGACATTTGCAAAGTGGTTAGGATCACCACATGCAAAGCAGGCTCTTGCGTGAGCAGCGGGGGCAGGAGCTGCTTGTTAGCCCTGGGGAGCAGGAAGAGGAACTGGTAGTGCAGGAGTTTGGACTTGAGCTTGACGGGGATCAGTACACCAGTTGGCAGTAAAGTGGCCGTACAGGTTGCAGTGAACACAAAATCAACATGCGATCCCAACGGGATGATGGTAAGTACAGGTAGGGCACAGTGGGTATGGACCAGTATATGCACGCTTAGCCGGTGGTGCATTGGTCACTGGTGCTGATGCCTGGCGGTTCTGGTTCTGGGGTTGAGGTTGGGCAGGTACGACGTTCAGCGGTGCGGCGGTGACTGCACAATTCTTGTAGTTGTTCTTGCGCTTGCGACGTGAAGACTTGGAAGCTTGCGGTGCGGTGGTTTCAGCGGTGGGAGCAGCGGTAACTTGATGGAGACTTTTGGTGGTATTCTTGAAATAACCAGCCCTAACTCGCTTGTCATTGATTTCCGCAACGAGTAGGTAAGTCTCTTCGATGGTTGTCGTCTTCGCGGCTTGCACGAAATCAGCAACACAATCCGGTAAAGCACGGATGTATTTCTTGATGGTGATGTCCGGAGTTGAGACTTGGCCGGGACAAATGATACTCAGCTGCTTAAAGCGGGCAGTTAGACCGGCATTGTCGCCACCCTCCTGCTTGATATTCCAAAACTCGTCCTCCAGCTTCTGAAGCTCATGGGGAGGCAGAATTCCTTCATCATGATCTCTTTCAACTCCTCCCAAGTAAGCCCATAGGCTGCATCATTCCCTCGCTTGTTCCTTTCGACCATCCACTAGTCCAAAGCCCTGGACTGGAAAATGCCAGTTGCGTTTACAGTACGGAGGTTATCAGGATAACCGCTTTGGCGCAGGGTGACTTCAATTGATCGAACCATTGAAACATGGCAGTAGGCCCGTCTTCTCCGGTGAATTCTTTGGGGCCGCAGGCCTTAAACTGCTTGAAGCTAAAAGTAGCCTTCGGTGAGTCAGTCCTTGATTCCTCAGAGGACTTTCTAGCATTTTCATTGAGCTCGCTGACAATTTGCGAAATGTCCTTAGCCATTTCTTTTGCAACTAGAGAAGCGATACGCATATCAGCATGATTATGGCGGGTAGAGCGAGCAGTGTGAGATCCGAATGACGACATTGTCTGCAACAGACATCGTCACAGGACTCAGACACAATTTTGATTAAATCTAGTATAATCTAGCGTATCACCACGCGCTACTTTTATATATAAAGCTCAGGAACACATCCACACATAACCACGTTATCAAGTAAGCACATAAATCACGTAAGCACGTAAACACATAGACATATAAGCACATGAGGCACAGAAGCACATGTTCAACTATATTTTGCACGTGTTCAACTACATATATTGCACGTATTCACCTATCATTCAAGGTCGTGAAGCGCGTTCGAGAGAAGCGAGTGCGAGTAGCGAGTACACAACGAGTGACATAGCGTAAGCGAGTAACATAGCGTGCGATTTGTTAGCGTATTGAGGTAATTGTGCAGTACGAGATGTGCGTATTTATCAAAGCGAACAATGAAAAGCGTATAAATCTCCAAAATCGAAACACATAAACATATAAAATCAAATAAAGCACATAAAAACTCCACATAAAAAGCGATAAATCACAGAGTTGCCGGCTTGCGAGCTCTGAATCGAAACACATAAAATCAGTGATTGCAGCTTGAAATCGAAAATAGATTGTCTCGGGTCTGGCGAGACATGTCTAAACACCCAAGTGGTTCGACTATTCTTAAGGACTTCGAGCACACGTTTCGGCCTAAGGGACTGTGCTCTCTCACCATCATACGGCAATCCGTTCGGTGGCCTGCTTGTTTGAAAACTTGTAAAATTCGTTAAGTTTAGAAAGTTGCGTTTTGACCGAGACGGTATGACAACGTGCCAAACAACGGAAACCCCATCAAGTCTAAGTCATCCGATCGGATGGGAATCACCCCTTTCGATCAGTAACTGTTCTTGACGAAACTTTATGTTCAACCCGTTAAGTCGGTCATCTCTTTGATAATAATCTGTTCTCAGACCGGCACTTCACTAGAGGATAAGTAGAAGGCCTGAACAAGCTCAGATTCTATCGGTTTTCGAGCAAAAGTTAAGAACATTGAAGAAAAGTGGAAATCAGTTGGAACATGTTTAGATTTAGACGAAACCAGTGTTAAAACATGGTGAAATCCCTTAGATCTGAGTTGTTCTTGATGGAATGAGGTCACACTTTGGTGTTCACGAGAACCCATGATGACATCATCCTAGAACAGCCCAAATCCACAGATTTCATGGTGAAAAGTTGAGATTTGATGGAGAAATTAATAAGAAAGTGTGTGTAGATTAAAGAAGTACAAGATTTGAGATGAAAACTTACAAGAATCGCGAGAAATAGAGAGAAAAGTGGCTGAGAAGGCGAAGGGTCGGAGGAGAGCTATCACATCACATGAACAGTGATGTGACAGGTGAGTATTTATAGGGGAAGGAGGAGAAAGGCGGTGTGTGGTGGGTCGGATGGCCTTTCAATCGGATGCTCATCCATTCGGGTGGCCATTCGATCGAAGGGCTTCGGTGAGTTGGTTTCCGACTTTTCATTTCGTGCGTTGAGCGTTGCGATGCGTTTAAGCGAATGTCGAATAAGCGATGCGATAGTTTTAAATAATAGTTACATAACTAACATACAACAACATAAGTAACCTTGCGTTTCCAGTCCACGATGAGATTGCGTTGTGATTGCGTCTGCGATTAACACCTTATAACATAATTAAACATGCACAAGTAACACATAATAAATAGCACACACACATAAAACAATATCCAGAACTGCGATTCAAGTTGCGATGCGATAGCGATGAGATAGCGTTAAATAGATTAGCGTTCAACTGCGTTTATTGCATTGATACTTCACATAATACAACTAAAATAACATAAATTAAAGTAAAGATTATCGAGTCAAGGAGTACAAGTAATAATTAAGCAAGGAATGACAGATCGAATTAGCAATCTTTTCTTCTTTTGACTTTGATTTATACTTTGACTTCAAAAGTCGGGTTGTTACAAAGGGTTTAAGGCACGAAACATTAAAAGCCATGGACTCAAACCATGGGCAGACTTAGTGGAAGCAGGGGCGTAGCTTAGTTTAAACTCGGGGGTGCACCCGCCCTCTCCAATGTTTCGGTTAGAAGTGTAAAATTTCCGATTTTTCGTCGAAAAAATTTAAAATTATAAAGGATCGTCCCCCCCCCCCCCCATTTATTTTGCCTAAATATTTATATAATATATAAATTGGGTCCCATGACTTTCCGCCCCCCCCCCCCCCCCCCCGGGGGAACTTTTGGTCAAGCTCCGCCACTGAGTGGAAGCCCAGGGTGGGTGAGCGCACTACTTGAAAAAAAATTGTGTATTTTTTAGGCAAAAAATCCGACCGCACCCCTTGAAAATATGCTTGAACCACTCATTCGCACCCCTAACAAATAATTTATGGGTCCGCCACTGACTCAAACCTTCTACTAGAGGGAAATCAACCTTCTACTAGAGGGGAATCAGGTGCCATTGTACCACCCCTTAAAGGTTTTACCCACTTATTAACAGCAATATATGTCCTTCAAAAATTAATTAGGTGCTTGCCATTGTGCCACCACTTGAAGGATGCATTCGTGTAATAGATGAATCACTCAAAGCTATTGGTGAATCAGGTATTCGTACTTTGAATTTGGGGGATATTTATTGGGTTATTGGATTTTATCACCTTTAACTATTGGCCATTAGCCGCTGCCACCCTCAACTATCACTTTGACGCCTCCTACCCCCAACTTAACACTTGGTGTGTTTTGTCACCAGATCACTAACTTTTGATCCTTTTACTATACTTTTGGGGGTGTCCTAAGATCCCTAAAACATTCCCAAGATCCCTATGACACCCCAAAAAGTGTAGTAACAGGATCAAAAGTTAGTGATCAGTTAACGACGTGGTGACAGAACACACTAAGTGTTAAGTTGGGGGTGACAGACGTCAAAGTGAAAGTTGAGGGTGACAGCGGCCAATAGTTGAGGGTGATAAAATCTAATAACCCGATATTTATTTGATTACTGATTTGGGTTGATTACTCAAACCATATTTTGTAGGGTTGAGTCGTTTAGGTCAAGAGTCACACCGCTTCTATGTTATGTGTATAAGAAGCCGATGATTGAACGTAAGGATTGTGTATGAGGTAGTGGTGGAGTGGTTGGAGAAAGACTTGGTGTTTCTTGTGACCCAGTTTCGACTCTCACTCTCCTCATTATTTTCTGCGGCATCTAGGTGAAAGGCGAATACGGGTGGCGTCGGTTCGTCTTGGATGGGAGGCGAGGTTTTACCGATTATACCACTGTCGTGCCTTCGGGCAGGTGAAGGTCAGTTTTCTGCGCATCTAAGAGAGCCAAGGGGCTGGCGGCGGTCGAGTAGCCGACCTTGGTCACAACACTTGATGTCACGGTGGTTGGCACGTCGTTCATTGCCGAAAAAAAAAGATTCGATTAATTCAAGTGTGTTTTAGGGTTCATCTTCATCTATTTGTTCTTGATTGTTGATTGGAATCGTGGTCTTCCTACGTCCTATACATACACACACCCAATGTAACATGTTTAAATATCAAGGTCAAACTTTGGCTCAATCTAGCTTTGCTAAGTCCAGCAAGTCCCAAAGTTTAGTCAAATGAGCGTATGTTATTTTTATATACTTTTAATTTAATACACATAAATCTCCATTTGTTAAATTAAGGATTATTGGATTTTATCAGCTATAACTATCGGTCTTTGGCCGTTGCCACTCGCAACTAACACTTTGACACCCGGCACCCCCAACTTGACTTTTCGTTTGTGTTGGCACCACTTAGTTAAATCATCACCAACTGGGTTTGTCTTTTATCCGACGTGGCACAGACGTGACACAGATTTGATTACGTAGACAGATTATGTGGCGAATACGTGGCATATTATGTCCATATAAAGTTATATATATCTGGTATTTCTTACAAAGATACCTCCCACCGCACACCACCCCTTTCTCCATTTCCACCACCTTGCTACCACCGCCACCATCAGTCGACCCACCCCTTTCTCTCTTTACCACCGCCACTCTCAACCTCCATTGCCACCACCTTGCTACCACCGCCACAATCAGCCTCCACTGCCACCATCAGATTTGTCAAAATTTTGTTGAAATCGACTCAGATCTACTGGTTGTTGTTGAAATTTTGTTGAAATCGACGACATCCCGTCGTCGGAAAGTCGTGTGGCGGCGGATCTAGGGGTGGTTGTTGAAATTTTGTTGAAATCGACTCACATCACCACCGTCTATGGCCGATGAAGACGACGTTGATGTCATCGATGACGAAGAAGATGACGATGAAGACAACGTTGATGTCATCGATGACGAAGAAGAGGACGATGAAGACGACGTTGATGTCATCAATGACGAAGAAGAGGACGATTCTACATCCTCCGGCGCCGGTGACGTCGCCGTTGCGGGTATCGCCGGAGATTCCGGACTCACCGGCGGTGTTTCCGTCGTTACCGCTACACCTACAGCGGCAATTACTGGTACGATTACCGTTTCTATACACGCACTGATAGAACACATGAGGGGTTGTTGAAACTTCAAATTAAGTGATATCAGTTTGCAACAATTGCAGTTACTGGTACGATTACGTTGTTCAAAACTTCAAATTAAGTGATAATCGGAGAGATTTTTGTTATGCCGTTGACGATGAATACAACCGGTCGATTGTTCATCGCCTGAGTGTTTCGAGTCGGTGACGACGGTGCAGAAGTCTCGGTTGAGACGTTTGAGATTTTGTATATATAAGGCGTTTATCTTTTTTTTTTTGAACGGATAAGGCGTTTATCTGTTCTGCTGAAGTGGATATGATTTTGCCTACGTGGATATTGTTTGCTGACATAGATATAATTTTGCCTACATCGTCGCCACGTAATCAGCTCCAAGTCATTAAATTTGTGCCACGTCGGATAAAAAACAAACACAGTTAGTGAAGATTTAACTGGGTGGTGCCAGCACAAACAAAAAGTCAAGTTGGGGGTGTTGGATGTCAAAGTATTAGTTGCGGGTGGCAACGGCCAAAGGCCGATAATTAGGGATGATAAAATCATATAACCCTTAAATTAATAAAATAATAATATCATTTTTTTAAGTT
>JARYGA010007536.1:0-40440 GCA_030545235.1 Helianthus tuberosus
TCAAACCATTCGAAGGTTTCTCGCCACGAACTTCTAGGACTTCACCAGACGAAAGAGGAATACGAACAATCTTATCGAAACAAACCACCTCAGCATGATGTTTGGTTAACGAATCCATTCCAATGATAATATCGAAACTTCCAAGTTGCATCGGTGTGAGGTCAATAGGAAAAAGATGGTTATCGAGGTTCAATTAACAATTGCGAATGACAGAATCGAGTACAAGAGGTTCACCAGTAGCAACTTCAACAGATAAGGGCTTCCTTAGTTTAGTTCTAGGTATCGCAAGTAAGGGCTCAAATGCTAACGAAACAAAACTTCTATCAGCACCAGAATCGAAAAGAAAAGATGCAGGTTGATGGTTAACAAGGAACTTACCGTTAACAACTTCGTTATCAGCACGGACCTCGTTAGCATTGATGTTGTAAGCTCGTCCACGAGCGGGATTAGCGTTCGCATTTGCAAGCTTTGGACAGTTGTTTCTGAAGTGGCCCATCTCTCTGCAATTAAAACATGAACCAGGTGGGAATGGGGGCCTAGCAGCGTTTCCCTGAGCTTGTGTTGGATTCTGAGCAGCTTGATTAGGAACCGATCGACAAATGTTGGCCGTGTGGCCAAGTTTACCACAAGAGGTGCACTGTTTACATGCTTGCTGAACCACATGATGACCATTGCACCGAATACATTAAGGTGCAGTACCAGCATACGGCTTCTTTGTAGGAGGCTGTGCTGGTGGGTTTTGAGCGTTCTGATTGGGTTGTGTGGTAACAGCAAAATTCTAGGTAGCCTTGCGCTTCCTCGACCTCCTCGATGACTCACCCTTTTTCTTGCTCTTTCCCTTGTCTTGAGTGGTGTCAGCTGACTGTTTCTTGTCACCCTTGCAGGTTAGTTTACCCTTCCTGACCTGAGACTTAGTCAGGGTTGCAGCCAATTCGATAGCCTGACGAACAGTGGTAGGGTTACTACCAGTAACTATGTCATGCACAGAGTCAGGCAACCCATCAATATACCTCTTAATCGCTTTCTCCAACAGGGTAACCATAGTAGGACACAGTAAGCTCAGTTCCTCATAACGATCTGTATAAGCACAGTGTTCTCCCCCATCTTGTTTCAAATCATCGAACTCTCATTCCAACGCCCTTATTTCATGTCGGGGGCAGAACTCCCTCATCATGAGAGCCCGAAGCTCTACCCAAGTTTGTGCCAAAGCCACATCGGCACCCCTATCTCTCATCACACCGTTCCACCATGTTAGAGCATGTTTCTCAAAAACACTAGATGCGAACTCGACCTTTCGCTCATTCGGACATTGAACATGTCTAAACATGCTATCCTGACTCTCGAACCATTGTAGGAGCGTAGTTGCTCCTTAAGACCCAGAAAATTTTCGTGGTTTAGCCGAATTAAACGTTTTGAAACTGCACTGAGCATTGTTATTGTTGTTATTGTTATTCGCTTGATTAATCTGGGTTATGAGGTTCGGAATCACAGCAGGAATCTGCTGAGCGACAAGGGTTGCGAGTGCAGCGTCCTATGTATGATCACGTCTAGGTGGCATATTCTAAAAAGAACAAGGAAACATGAGAAACGAGTGAGATTGACAATTGGATAAACAAAAGAGGTATTGAAAACATCGACAAAACATAGGGAAGGCGATCATTCGTTCGTTACCTCTGTCACACCCCAAAAACGTCGCAGCGGAATATAAAACGTAGTGGTGACGGAAGCTGGTGCCCATTTTTATCTTGATGTTTGATGCATTATGGTGTTGGACTATATTACTTATTTAAAATATAGATTTTAAACTTAACGTCCCAAAACATGACATAACCATGACAAGATAAAGTTGTCTTTGATCCTCACGGATCTTATTACATTTGTCCCAGAAAGTTTAAAAGTCAATCCAACATTTTAAGTGACAAAACATGCATCAACAAACACAAGATACGCCATAATTCCCGAAGCCGAACTCAAGTACCTGTAGAACACGTTAAAATCAAGTGTCAACACAAAGGAAGGTGAATTCACATATTCGCTTACAACCAATTTTATCCCAAGGAAAACTTTCTGTTTAGGTGTTTATTTGGAAACATCCATATAAATTTTAGAAAGTTCATTTTACTTCCTTAATAAAATCCATGGGCCTTCCATCACAGTTCAAGAACCCGACAATATTGTTACTACCCAGGTTTTGTATATTAAATTATTGCGTCAATTTTCAGACTCGTATGTTAGCTAGACGATACGAACTATATATTAACCATGCATGGATAATCAATGCTAGACAATAATCAGAATCAAAATTCGTCGCTTGACTTGACACGGGGCGACCGGTCACGAAGGGGTTGTCAACCCGATAGATCTACCAACAATTCCTCACGTACATTACTTAAATGATTAAACGACATCATGGGCGCATGGTTCTTTCTCGAAGAACAATATAATGTCTGCCTTACGTACAATATATATATCCTACTAATATGACAATTTAATACACGATGTTGCACGAATCCCCTGATCCCCTCCCTTGAGATCAGGCCGGCATCCGTCCCAATTTTACGGTCTATTTCTCTTCGGAAACACCGTGCCATCCAAAATTTCTTCCAAACATTCATTTATCAAAAACGTTTTATCTCGAAACGTATGATTTATCAAACCTCATATATTTTCAACGAAAATATATATTTTATATTAAAAGGTATGTTTTAATCCAAAAACATTATTAAACCCTTTTATTGGCGTGTTCTACCCCCAAAATATATATATAAAGCAGTAAAAAGAGGGGTTTAGTGACACTCACCTTTGGGTGCGTATTTTAAATAGCGCAATCCCAGTGATTGATTTCTACACGTCATATTATATATATATAGGAACGATTTTAAATCAATATACATAACACAAAAATCCTAAGTTTCTCTGTTTCTTAGAATTATCACATAACTTTGGGATTTTCTCGAAAAGTTATCATTTTTTATTATGTTGGCACATTAATATATATATGAGTCCATATATATATATATATATATATATGATTTTTGCGACTTGAACGATTTATCATCAACACACACGAAATCTTGTTAACTTATCTATTTTGTCATTTTTAAAGAAAATATACGTAAAACATCTCATATGTATCAAATTTCATGCTTGACAAACAAGTTACACATTTAACGCGATTTTACCATTTCTACCGCACAATACGCACAATACGCACAAATATACATGCATAATCTAAATTTCCAAAATCATGTTAAAAACTTAACATAATTTTACATTCTTATGTTTAAATCACCCAACACATTTTAACACATAAGATTTACCCAATATTTTACCTATACTAGTGTATATTGAAAAATGCGTATTTTAGCGATTCGGTAATGGTTTCGGGCGTCGGAAGTCACATATGACCAACCAAACACCAAGTAAACTTAAAATTAGTTAAAATACTCATTTTTAAACTAAAAATATTAGTTTACTTACTGATCTAAATCAGTTTTATAAAAATCACTCGAAAAGCCGATTTTTGACCGTTTTAACGCATAGTTTTGCGTTAAACGTTACTATAATCATCCCAACTCAAAACGCCTTCATATTTTAACACGGTACATGTTATTTACTGATTAAAATAGTGGTCATAATCAGATTAGTGCAGTTTTTGTGCAACTCACATAAATCATGCGATTTCACGTATTTTATACAACTTTTAATGCACCAAGTACAACATGCAAAGTTAGCAAACATTAGGACAAAGTTATATGTCACTAAACACTTTAAAATAACTTTATTTTAGTGTTTATAATCTGCTCAAAACTGATTTTTACTAAATCATAGACAAAACACATTATTTCACCCATTTTACAAGTTTCTAAGCCTCATGTATAACATGTAAAGCTAGTAAACCTTATGACAAAGTTTTATATCATTAAATACTTCAAAATGACCATATTTTAATGTTGATAATCTGATCAAATATCATTTTTATCAAATCATGTTCAAATCATCATTTCATGCTTTCATATCATCATGCATGTTCATGTATGTGCATCTAATGTACTCAGACAACATTAACATCATTACTTATGATCTAATTTATATTCATCATGCATTTAACTCATATTCAAATATTCAAGAACATTCTAATATTCCTATGATCATTATCAAATCATCACTTTTCATATAAACTAATTTCAATTCAAAAAGCTTTCATATGACACCTTTTAAACATGCATGCATTCATCTTTTTGATTTTTATCAATCAAGAACATCAAGAAAATTCAAACTCAAACTCCATATATATATATATATATATATATATATACACACACACATACGGCCACACATATACATACTAGTTCATCCATTTTATTTTCTTTGAAAACCCATTTGTTTAAGAATTCAAGTTTGTAAAATATTCTAAGATTCAAGAGAAACCTTTCACTATTATTTTCAACACTAAAAATCAAGAACACTTTTAAAAGGAATAGTTTTATACCCTCAAGATTCAAGTGGGTTTTTGACAAGATTTTGATGTTATGGAGCTTGTTTCACCTTGAAAACACCTTTGGATCTTCAAAATAACTTGGAAACACCTTAGATTTAATTTAGTTCTTGCAAGAACATCAAAATTTTCAAAATTGTGGAGGTGGTAAGGGGATTTTCGGCTGAATTATGGTAGAGAGAAAGAGATGAAGTTGTTTTGAGACATGTTCCATGGTTTTATCAAGTTTTGAGATGATTAGAGCATATAGATAAAAGTGCACCTATCTTTCAACCAATGCATGGAAGAGAGAAGAGAGAGAGTGTGATTTAGTGGTTGCCACCTCTTTCTCTTTATATATATATTACACGTATATACACACACATATATAGAAACGGGATCGGGAGAAAACGCTCAAAAGTGTGAGAACGGTGAGAACGCTTCCTGGCCCAACACGTGTCACGCCGCTTAGAAAAGGGCGGAGGGGCTTTTTTGTCCTTTCATCTTCTGCTTTTCCAGTTCCCCTTTTCCCAATGTTGTTTTAATTTTTGGTTTTTAAGATTTTTGGTGTTAACCAAATTCAATAATTAATGGCGTTTTAATGGTTTCATTGTATCAACATTTTGGCGTTTATGGCGTTTATTCACATCGTATGCCATTGGAACCCAGGGGGCAGGAAATCTATTTGAATCGCGTTTTCCAAGCCGTTTTAAACAAGTGGCCTATTGATTTATTTTTTTATAAACATTTTGGCTTTTGTGATATCTTGGTGTTTTACTATTGTTAAATTTTATTTCAACCACAGGAAAAAAAATACAAGGGAATGAAATAAATTAAAAATCCTAATCGGATCTCTTTTCCCAATCTTCACTGTCATCAATCTCTCTCTTCTTTAATAGTACAAGAACTGTCACCAAATATATGGCGTTTTATGTAAAACTTAACAAACCCATCGGTTTGATTTTTTTTGGCTGCTCGTCTGTTGAACTGGCTTTTTTTGTGGATGTTTGGGGACATAGATCTATGTCGTGTGAGTGGGTTTTTCGCTTTTTCTTTATATGGATCTTCATCTTTATAGCGAACCCGCTCTTCAGTGTCATTGACCTCTTCTCCTCATCCAAACCTTCTTCAAGAACAAAAAATACAAAATGCCATATGGCTGGCATCAGTATCTTTTTCTTGAAATTTTGTCCATCTCATGCAGCAAAATCTTTCTGAGTTACTCCCCTCTGATAAGAATTCATTCAGTTTATTTGTTGGCGTTTTACAGTGGGTGGTATTTAGTAGTATTGGCGTTTGATTTTTCGGTTTGATCAAATGGAAGTTGCCGAGATGTATCATTTTTATAGGATGTCTTTTTGGCGCCTAAATTAGGCGGTGCATTATTATAATAAAGTATTTGTCTTTCCAGTTACTGTTTTGTAATTAATGTTTTTTATAAGCTTTATCTCTGAAGTCTGTAAGACGTCCCATCTTTCAAGTTTGGCGTTTTAGATTCTTCAGTTTTTACTGATTTTGTATTTACTGTTTCTAGTTACATTTTCAAGTTTGCTTTTTATTTTTTATTTTTCAATGTAATTTTATTATAGTTTGGGAGTTTTTTGGTGGCGTTTAACTGGATGATATCGTTCAAACAAGCATTTTGGTTGTTTTGACATTTTTATTATATATGGCGTTTTTATTATATAACAATTAACTGAAAAGGAAAATAAAAAAAAGAATACATAAATAATTGATCTTCCAAATCTTCTCTGTCTCCAGTCTCTTTCTTCTCTTTTTGAATCATGTTAACTGGCTGGTTCGACTTTCGTATCATTCATTTTGTTTTTTTGTTTTTTCAAGTAGTTTTTTGTGTTGCTGTTTGGAAGCACACAGTCTGACATCAGCATCTTTTTCTTGAAGATTTGTCCATCTCATGCAACAAAATGTTATTGAGTTTATATCCTTCAGCCAACAATCGTGAATTTTTACAATCAACGATGTTTGATTTTTTAACTTTTTTGGCGTTTTACCGATAAAAAGAACGCCAAGAAATAAGATCAGCTTAAACCTCAAATTTTGATCATGCTAAACTCAATAATGTTTTGTTGTATGAGATGGACAACATTGTTAATCCTCGGTTAAGAAAGATTACTGACAATGTTGGCCACCCTATACAGCTAAACTTTATTGACAACAAACCTCAATAATATTTTTGTATATTTTGGCGTAATATATTGGATGGAAGTTTAGGATAAGTCAATGAGATTTTACTCAATGAAATGGGCAATATCCTCACTTAAGGATTTTGTCTATTTCATTGAGCGAAATCTTACTGACAGCCAAACTGAATTTCAAAAAAATGTTTTGGGGTACATGATATTTGATGTTTGGGTTTTTTGGCATTTCTAAGGCGAATGGGTTATATGAAATATGGCGTTTGGGTTTTTGTGTGTGTTTTTAATTGAAGGTCTGAGATGTTGTATATATAGGATTTTTTTGGCGGTTTTTAGGCGGGATTTTACTATAATTAAGTTTGGCGTTTTATATTTAATGGCGTTTTACTTAGATTGGTCTGTGTTTTGTGTTTTTGGAGTTTTATTTCATGATTTGGCGTTTTGTGTGGAGTAGTCAAAAGACCCTTTTACCCTTAATGAAGCGCGTCCACGTAATAAAATTGATGTTATTTACGAAAAAGCCACCGCGCCAATCTAGTCCATAGATTGTTTTGATCAGACGATCGTTAAGCATTCTCACTGTTCTCACACTTTATATCGTTTTCTCTAAATCCCGACCCCACATATATATATACATATATGTAAACTAGTATTAAAACAGGTATTATACTGGATACCGGGTATTTTATCTAGCATTTTAACCCGTTTTAACGCGTTTTAAGTTATTTTTAAGACTCTATAAAAATAAACTCACCAAAATATTATTGAACAATATTTTGTTTGCCGGGACTGGCGACGTTGCCGGTATTTAGCAGTATGCGCGTTGTGCTGCGCGGTATGCGCTTAAAATCGCAAAAATAGGGATTTAAGCGTTTTTATTTATTTTTATCATTATATAGTAATAAACTAATCAAATTATTATTAAAATGATTATCAGTTACCTTAACAGGCTGTGTTACAGTATTTTGTCGGTACACACGCTGCATTGCACGGTACGCGCTTAAACTCGGAAAAATAGAGTTTCCTCGCGTTTTAAATTATTTTTCCACACAGATATGATTAAAATAATTATTCTAATCATAACATACTATTTTTAGGATTTTAACACTGATCGGGTGGTCACCGACGTTCGTTTCGCATTTTATCCGTTAGGCGATAAGCGTTTATCTTATCGTTGCCAACATAATTTTTACCAAGGTTTAAATTTACCAATTCATTAAATTTCACAAATAAACATCATAACTAGTCAAATACAGCCCTGTTACCTATTCACAACATGTGTTACAGTTGTACGGTACGGCCTGAAAAGCCGGGTGTCACAACCTCGAACAAACAAACGACACACAGTGACTAATCAAAGTAAATGGGTCAATATAATCTATCGCGAAGACATGATTTAGCCTATAAGTGGAAACTCACCCCAAGAGTTCCCAGGTAAGAGTGACTGGTCTGATTATGTGGATTTGTACGAACACTCTAGCCTTAGACAGAAAACTCGAGGTACAGGCACCCACCCTTCCAGATTGCACGTATCCACATTATAAGACCCAAACTTTGACGAGATTTTGAAAATTTTGAAGGTTCAAAACCTTATAACAAATCATCTTAGAATAGATGATTGATTTTCAAAACGGATTCGTAATTCGTGTTCTTGTTGTGGTTGTCACCTAAAGATAGGTGACGGTATTGTTTTAGAATCTAAACACAAGATAACTTGTGTTAGGGTCCTAGGAAGGTTATAGTCTAGGTCAAAGCATTACTAATAACCTAATTCCCTATAACCATGAGCTCTGATACCAACTCTTCTGTCACACCCGGACCGCGTAAAACAACAAACCACGGCGGAAACGTCGGGGAGTGGAGCGTCAGAATTATTGTTTCATAACACATGGATTAAAGTTTCATTTTATTTAAATATTAAGTTTTAACATTGTCTTGGATTGGTACAAACAAGTTTAACATATTGTCTATCATCGTTATTAAGTCACTAAGGCCTCGTCCGAACCTATGTGAGCATGCATCCTAATCATCATCAAACACCACCTGAAACATATGTGAAAATAAAGTCAGCAAAGAAATGTCGGCGAGCACATAGGTTTTGTGAGCGTGTCAGATTCATGGCTTGTATACTTGTTGCAATACCTCGTACGACTACAAGAGTCGATAATTGAAAACCTTGTTTTGAAAAGTGTTTTGTATTGCAATAAGATTAACCAACTCAAAACAAGTTGGTTATAGTTTATAAAACCTCGTTGCCATGAATCTTGACTAAAACATTTGCTTTTGTGAACCAAATATTGTAAATCGTTCTTGAAATAGGACTCGTATGGTTTATATCATATAGTAAACATCATTGCGTGTCATCGTTTAAAATAGTTTGTTCAAGTGAACTAAATAATGCCACGGAATGTATTATGAAAAAAACACTAATATATAAGAAGTACCAGCGGCGTATCTACCATGCTTTTATCACATTACACCCGTCCCGTTATCTAATCACATACCAAAAACCAATCGTTCAAAAATCGTTCTATTCGTTCGTGTTGTCAATCGTTCATTCAATTCGTTTAACTTGTTCAAATCGTTTGAATCGTTCAATCGTTTCAATCGTTCAATCGTTCAAATCATTCAAATCGTTCAATCGTTCAAATCGTTCAATCGTTCAAATCATTCAAGGGCAGTTCCCTTAATTGGTGGAAGACCTTAAAAAAGTTGCAGGAAGAATACTCTTACACAATTTGGGATGGTCCAAGTTCATGGACTAATCAGAAAAACCGATTGACTGCGACACGGAATGGAAAAGGTGGAATAAGAATTTTCTGACTCTCACCATGTAGGATCTTGGCTGTCGACAGAATGTCACAGACTTCAGTTTATTATCCGAGAAAGTGCCCTATTCGGTTAACCCAAAATCTAAGCTTAATTTATTAATTATTGGTGGATTAGCATCGGTAATAAAAAAGGGCATATTAGGGTTTCAAAGCCTGCTTCTTATAAATCCATTATGGATCTATCTCAGCTACTCACGTTATATAGATTAAGAAATAAACCAGTCAAAGCTGAGACTGCCCTAAAACTGTCACATGTTTTATAGCTAAGTATAGAAGGATTAAGAATGGAGGCGCCTAAACCCTCCTGATGAATGTTAGAGGCAGTTCGTATCAAGGATGACACCAGATAAATCCCTTATTGTGATCTTATTGCTAAGAGTTACGTTTGAATTCAGGTGCTACTAAGTCTCTCATAAGACCATGAGCTTAGCAAACTTTTAGAATTCTCCCATGAGAACTCCAGACATTAAGTGTAAGGTAAAACTTACCAACAAAAATCATAGAGACCTTTCCTTCTATTTTAGTCGAATAATCTTCATTCATAAAAATCTAAAGTACTCTTTCTCCAGATCGAGCACGATAATATATGTTATTTTATTTTGTTACATCATTGATTTCTATCAACTGCGAATGCTAGACTATGCTCGATAAAGGAGCCATATGAGGATTTGCGTATCCTAGTGCGTCCCATAGATTGCTTCCATGCCTGATCAGTATGGAGGTTTAATGCATGGAACCACCGAGATATCCCGATGGTCATATGGTACTAGAGTCGGCTAATGGTATTCAAAGAAGATATCCAATATAGGATTGTCCAAGTAAGTGCCACTAAGGCATCCATGCATTCGTAATGTAAAAGTGTCATTTATCTGACACGAGTATCGATAGATGAACTGAAGCCTGAGATTTAGAATATCCTTGTAACCTCTGTGTGTCTCTATTATCTTCTTCATAAGAACTACCATGTTCACCTCCTAAGACAAGCAGAGTTAAGGTTAACATCTCGCTTAGGGTTGTATTTATTGTAAAAGCTCTATATCAGTTAGTACCGACAATAATGAAAGGATTGAAACCCCAATCAAATGAGTTTTAAGAGAAAGGTTCATAAAGCCTAGCTCATCATTCTGAGAGCTCCGGTATTATTAATTAGGGAAGACTGTTCATTATGATTTTGCATTAATTACCGCAACCTTATTTAGGTAACGATTTTGAATCGCCATCAGCTGCCCAGGATCGACGATTTGTTCGACTAACCAAGAGGGTAACTACTCTTTAAGATTGGTTTAAGTAGTAGTTGGAATGACTATCTCACCTTAAATAAGCTCTCCTATAACAAATGGTTGTTATATAAGTACCAAGGCTGCTCCTTTGGGGACCTTGTATAGATGGAATGTCAAACGTCTGTTTGATGGACAAGACTTTGGTAAGTCCAATCAACAGGATCTGAAGGTTACCCTGGAAATGACGAATAAGATCAGATAAATTTATGATCGTCTAGAAGCTGCCAGTAATCGGCAGAAAATCAATGATTGATGAAAGTCACAAACCTCTTAAGTTCTTATTAAGGAACAAGATTCAACTGAAAGTATCACCTAGAAGAGTGTGCTAAATTTTAATTTAACGGGCTAGTTAAGCTCTAGATATATATTGGACCATTCAAGAAAAACTGAGTGTGTCAAGGTCGGTAGCCGGTAAGCTGAAACTTACCTAAGGAGCTTGATGGAAATCACAATGTGCTCTACACTAGTGATATAAGGATATGTCTAGCTGTTAAGTCAATAGCATTAAGATGTGCAGAGTAATGAAAACTTATGGGTTGTTGAGAAACCAGTATCGATTAAGGATCGACAGGATTTAAAAGCTCCAAAAGATAGCATATACCTATTGTAAAGGTTAAACGGGATACCGTTGGGATCCCGAATATATACGAGAGGTCGTATTCACCTTGTAACAAAAGAACTCCTATCTTTTTAGTAAATCTCTAGGTCGAGATTTCTTTTAAGGGGGTGAGGATGTAACACCTCGTAAAATCACGTCCAATGATGTATCGACACGTGTGCTAAACCTTAATAAAGTCAAACGTTGAATTTGAGGGACTAATTTTGCAAAAAAAAATCAAAAAATTTGATTATAGAAGGACTGGAAATGTTAACATGCTTAATATAAGCCTCTGAATAACGTTACACGGTAATCATATTCACAAATGAGCCATTTGTTGATCGGGAGTGGCCGTTTGCGTAATTAACTGAAAGTTTGCGCGATGAAGGGTTAAAAGCGTCAACATGTTAATTCTTACCTCTGAGTGACATTTTATCAAACCGGGAGCTTCATGATGTTTGATTATACTCTCAGGAATGCCAAATATTGGCCATCTAAGGCTTTAATGTCTATAAGTGACGTTACGCGCAACTTTGCAAGTTAGAGGGACTAAAAGCGCGAAATATGTTTAATTATACCTCTGAATGACCTTTTTACGAACCCGAAGCATCGTGATGTTTAATAATACTCTCAAGAATGCCTAATGTAGATTAGATAAGGCTTCGATGCTATTAAACGATGATATGCGCAAGTTTGCGCATTAGAGGGACCAAAAGAGTCAACTTTTAAATCTACGCCTTTTTGTGACCATTTAAGCAAACGGGAGAATAGTACTATTTAAACACATACTTGGGAATACCCATTATGGGCCATGGAAGGCTTGAATATCATTAAACGACATTTCGCACTACTTTGTGCGATTAAGGGACTAAAAGCGACGATTTGCGAAATTACGCCTTTGAGAGGCCTTTTAATCAAACTGAGAACTCCACAACACTCGGACGCATCCCTGGATATGCCTAAGATTTTATGTTAAAGGATTTTATGCTTAAAATTAATATTACACGTATGTATAGAAAGTTATGCGCTAAAAGATCATTTTCGAAAGATGAGAAGTAAATGAAACTTAACAGGGGTCATGTCTGCCAACTACAAAAACTGCTGCCTGGGCCGACCCTTGTCACGAGCCACAACTCAGGTCTGGGCCTGACCCCTCCTCTCAGGCCGTCCAAACAGCAAAAACAACAGCTGATATGTTGTTAAATTCAAGCAAAAGTAATTACAGGGACTGAATCTGCACTGCTGCCAAACTTTTAAACTGGGCCAGATGTCTAGGCGGGCCATGTAAGCCCACCTGGGCCACCTACACGGGCCGCGACCCAATTAATAGCAGCAAAGAGCAGCACAGTTGCTGTATTTCTTCTTCTTTGATGGTTTTTCTATTCCACTCTCTCACAAAACCATTTTTTATGAAACCTGGGACTTGTTAACTGTTTTAGAAACTAGTTTTACACCTGTAACAATCTCACAAACCCTTGAAACACTTGTCATAATCTTGTTCCTTTCAAAACACTATATATAGGTGAACCATTCTTCACAATTTTACTTGCATATCCTTTCAAATCTACTTTCTCTCAATTCTAAAGGGGATCCTAGACATTTTTGGAACCTCTATTCAGACCATGGGACCATTGTAAGTGTCCTTTCGTGTCAAGTTTGTTTAATTTGGCGTTTAAAGCCAAAAAGTCAAACGTTTACGATAAACGCTTTGACTTTTAGCTAGACCATAAACGGTCAAGCCATTGTTCGCAACGAACATGGCTACGTGATCGTAATTAGGTAGGTATTAAACCCTCAAAAGGGCACCTCCTAATTACCACGTTTGCTTAGTTAATTGTCGGGTCAAAGTAATTAAAATAAAAGTCAAACGAGTCGGTTTTTAATTAAAATTCATAACTAATGATATAAAAGCAATAAAATCATTTTTATCACTTTAATAACTTGGTAAATATTAATTGAACAATGTCTAGGCATGTTCAACCCGACAATTATGAGCTTAGGCTCGATTCGCAACCGAAAGTCGCAAAAGTTGACTTTTGCTTTGACTTTCAGTTCTTATCCGATTTAGCTTAGTTTAGATATGCCTTAGGGTTCCTTTAGGACCATATTATAGGTTAGTATAACCCTCTGAGGTTATACAACTTGGCTCCATAGAAATCCTAGTTCATTGCATGTTGCCGTTAAATGCTTAAAAGTTGACCATTATGCCCTTTTGATATTAAAACAAGATTTTTGAAAATGTGAGAGGACAAAAACCTTTATTACTGATATATTAGTATGTCCTAAAAATTTGACATCCGAATCTAGTCTGAAATGAGAGTTATGCTCGATATCGTAAAATGAAAGCTTTTTATTAATTAAATGGAATTTTTGACATAAATCCTATTTAAACCCAAATTTTGACATCAAACGTTTTACCCACTGATATAATATAATATTTAGGGATTTTTGTATATTTTTATTAAATTTTAAACTGACCATAACATAGAGTTCTCGCATAGGCTCGGTAATTGACGATAATGCCCTTTTCGCTAATAAAATGAGTTTTACACATCCTTTACATGTCAAACCTTTTTATACTGATTTTATATATTAAATAAGTTATTTTAAACAGTAAAGGCTGATCAAAATCTCAGATTTCCTTATTCAACCCGAATATCGTCAAATACCGACTTTTATGCGATTTAGGCGCATAATATGGTTTAAAACCATATTTGGCACCTAAGGCTTGTTACCTACTGATGTTATGAATAAATTTTTATACTTTAACAGTAAGTAAAAGTTTTGAACTTAGATTTCCAAATTTGACCCTTAAAGCATATGTGAAATGGCCAAAATGCCACTACGGTGCATAGTTTGGCCATAAATGATAAATATCACATATGTAAGATATCTTACTGATATAGCTTACTAAAATAAATATTTTTACTGATTATTTTAGACCAGAACCTCAGTTTACTATTTAACCTCTTTTATAAACATTAAAATGACAAAAATACCCCTACGGGGCATAAATTGGTTTTAAATTCATTTTGAGCATAATGGAAGGTATCCTACTGAAATCACAACATATTTAAAGCATATTAACTTATGGAACCTGTACATGACTCATTTGGTTACCCGTTATGCAATTACGCGTTCGGTACGGTTTATGTAACTAGTTTGCATAAATTAACCGAAACGGGTCAAACCTTATCATTTTTAGTTCAAAATCCAGAATGTATTTAGTTTACCCATTATATACAAGTCTTCTCACTTGTCGAGTCTAAATCACATTCTAATCCGGTCTTCGCTTAATCTTGCGTTTTAAACCGTAAACCCTTCTTTAAAACTAACTGGTCTAAGTTAAGACTTAAATAAGACCCGTTAGGAATCTAATAGGTTATTAAAACCTTCGTTCCAGATTAGGATCCCAGTAAAAGCTACCTGTGTTTGCTGATTGATATACGGCTGAGATTAAAATTTATAATTTTGCTCAGGTAAATACTCTTAACTTATTTTCCTTTATACGGGCTTGGGTTACGGTATATAAAATACCGCTTGGTCAGGTATTGAATCTTTAATCAAATAATGGTTAAAACATTGAGATAACCCGTTTAATCTGTTTTGTTTGTTTTAAGCCTTTGGGGGTTAATGACCGTGTCCTGGATATCCTCGGCTCATTCATTGAAATGGCCACGACTTAAGCATGGGGTGTTGGTATACACCTGTCGGTGCGTATGTAAAAAAAAGATATACCCGCTTGTTGAGAATAACTCGTCGTGGGACTATATTATGTGGTGGTCTATTAATCTTTAACCCGGCACTTCTAACGGGCTACTAAACGTATAACAAACATATAATTCTTTTACAAGATTATTTTAAATAATTATCCTAAGTTATAAAAGAATATTTGTGCCTTGTGCATTTAAATCAATTTTCTTAAATATTTTCAAAAGAATCAGTTAATTGTATTTACCAGTGAAAACTGATGTATTTTCAAAAAGATTAAGTGCAGGTACTACGCGTAATGGGCTGGAAGCTCCTGAGTATTAGATAAAGGGTCTTGCAAACTTGTAATACTTAAAGTCTGTTGAACAAAGATTCACTATCTGTTTTAGATCCGCCCATGGATCCACTTGCAACCATTGTGTAATATTTTATGTTACTTTCGAATCGGTTTGTAATATTATAACCTTTAGACTTCCGCTGTGCATTGAACTGTGATAAATTGACTATGATGATATCAACTACGTCACGATACTCCCCACCGGGCCCACCGGTAATACGTAGAAATATAGGGGTGTGACACCGAACCCCTCAAAGCCTATTTCTAAGCTATGTAAAGGATATTTAGGGTATGTTTAGCTTATGATCTTGTTCAGGAATGTTCATTGCTATACAAATCGACAGACTTTTGCAGTTTGTCGCGAATAGTTCCTGTGGTCGAATAAACTTGTTTTTGACACACCAAACCCTTCAAAACTTATTTATGTGTTATGTAAAGGTTATTTAAGGTATGTTAAGCCTATGTCACTGTTCCGGAGTGTTTGTCGCGTTATACTGATTATGTTTACGTAATAGTTTGCGTATAACTTTCCAGAAAGCGATTTAGAGCTTGGAATCGAACTAGAATCAAAACGTAAAATCATCAAACACAAATACACAAATATTGAGACCAAAACACATCGTTTTATTGATAATTGATATTGTTCTACATCGTACATTGTTTATAGAGCACAAATGTCACATGTATCTTTTTAACTTATATATCCAAAACAGTTTTTCAAGACCATTGTCATTCCTTATTACTTAAATTTGTATTCTTTTTCAGCTTCAATTCTAAACACCAAGTCTGTAGAGGCGGCTCATAGGCGTAAATTAAGGAAGCAATATTTGGATAACAAAAAATCATATGGTAAGCTTTACAAAAATTATATTATTTATTTGCGCATTTCACATAAAAGTAACAATTCGTCTAACTATAATATTCGTATCCTTTGTAGGTACTAAGCGAAGATATCCGTTAGCTAACACTTCAAACGGTATGTAACTTATATTAAATTCTTTATGAAAATAAACTTTTTCTATATTCTTATATATTACTTGCGTTTTTAAATATGTAATTGCGTATATTTATACTTTTTTCTAGATTCAAATCCCAACTGTATTAAAATGGAGGCTACTTATAGACGTAAATTAAGAAAGTTGTATTTGGATAATAAAAGAAAAAATACCACATCGGCGATTTTGAAAGATCCGACGAACTCATCAACTCAACATGCAAATCAATCATCCAATAATCAACGATACTGTATTCCTTCAAATATCATCCATTCGACCAACAATGCAATACGTAAGCTTTTGAAATACCTTTCTGTTTTTACATTTTAAAATAGTTAACACACTGGTAATTAGTTTATGTTTTATTATCCATTTTGTAGGTGACGTGCTAATATCCCCGGTATCTTGCGTTTCAAATGGTATGCTTTTTATAACATTTTTTAAAACATATTTTATGTTTCAAACTTTAAAATAAGTAAAATTAAAGTTTTAACAAATATTTTTATACCATTCTATAGCCCCATTGCTAAGAACACCGCTCTCTAACATTACAAATGGTAAGTAACGTATTACGATCTTAGTATAATGTCTTTTAAAATGCATTTTTTATATTACTTTCATTCATTAATAATTGTTTTACGGTGGCAGTTCCCAGCACTTCAAATACTGAACCTGCTCATATGCGTAAATTAAGAAAGCTATACTTGGATAGTAGAAGATCTAATACGATTTCACCATCATCAAATCCAAATTTGAATTTGTCACTTAATCTTACAACTCCATCATCCGATAATAGACAGACTTCTATTTCTTCAAATCGAATTGCATCCACCAGTGACTCGACATTAACAGAAGATTTTTCTTTTCGACGATTACCATCAAGGAAACGTAAGTCGGTCACCAATTCACGAATAGCATATCCTACACCAATGTTTGACTTGACATATATTAGATGGACAATTTTCTATTCAAGAAATTATTGAAGACCCCTCAAAAGGCATCTCTAAAGGTATTGCATGTAAAAAATCTTACATTATTACTTTAGATACAACGTGTATTTTTAAACTGTATTTTAACCAATAAACGTAATTGAGTGCCAACTAATTCAACAGATTACTTGGATCATGGTGATCAAACTGTTACATGTGAAATGTGTAATGCAAAATTCTAGGAACATGAAGCTTCTAGGAGTCAAGACATGCATGGAAAAACAACATATTTGCAGTGTTGTGCTTATGGCAAAGTTGAGCTCCCCCTTATAAGTTCTAAAAGTAAATACTTTTTGAAGAACATACTTCGTTTCAACTCAATGTTCTCTTTTAATTCAATGGGTGGTAAGGTTGATAACAAGATAAATTGAGGTAACGCTCCGTATGTGTACAGACTAAGTGGTCAAAATTATCATAGCATGGGAAGTCTTCTACCTGAAGACGGAGACGAACCTAAATTCTCACAACTATACATTTAGGATACCGAAAATGAAGTTGAAAACAGACAAAATTTGTTTGGGTATGTCCTTAAAGCTATAAGTTATTTTTTATTATTTTTATTGTATACATGTTTCTTTGAAATATTTCTTAAGAAATACATACATTCTTATCAGTGGATCAAACTCTTCGTCTTCATCAGCTTCTGGTGTTCTTGATCGTGAAATTATAAACCATATCAAGTACATGTTAGATTCAGACAACGCTTATGTCAAATCATACAGGATGGTTAGAGATTGTCTTAAGGAAAATACTCACGTTCATATTAAACTACGACTTATTAGGAAAAGAGATAAATACGGTAGGACATTCAATCTACCAACTGCTTCTGAAGTTGCTACCCTGATTGTTGGTGACATTGATAAGGATTTTAAAAAGAGAGATATTATTGTAGAAACGAAAACAGGACGACTAAAACGTATAAGTGAACTACATGCTTCGTACCTTCCTCTTCAATATCCGCTTCTTTTTCCGTATGGTGATGATGTTTACAAGGTTGACATTCTTCATAGAGATGTTATTTCGGTAGAAAAAAAGTAAGAGACCAACGTGCACAATGAGAGAATTCTTTGCATATAGAATTGAAGACCGTCAAAATTACTTCTCACTGATTTTAAACTCAAGGAGGCTTTTTCAACAATTCTTGGTTGATGCATATACCATGATTGAAAGTGGGAGACTCAATTTCATACGTTCTCAGCAAAAGGTGCTTAGAGCTGACACATACGAAAATCTTTCTAACTTGCAAAATGTTGAAGATCCAAATATGTCTAAAAATGGACAACATGTAATATTACCTTCTTCTTTTACTGGTGGTTCTCGGTACATGACGCAGAACTAATTAGACGCAATGTCTCTATGCAAATGGTATGGATACCCAGACTTTTTCATAACTATAACATGTAATCCAAAGTGGCCCGAAGTTAGTAGATTTCTCAAAGACACCACAGTTAACCCTGTAGGCAGACCTGATATACTATGTCGACTATTTAAAATCAAGCTTGATGCAATAATCAAAGACTTAAAGGATAATTCATTATTTGGCAAGGTTGAAGCAGGTATGTTTATATTTTTATTATAATACCTTATTATTCAATGCCTATTTTATGTAAAAAGGCATTGTGACTAATTAAATTTTCTTATTTTATGTAGTTGTTTATACAGTGGAATTTCAAAAGTGTGGTTTGCCTCATGCTTATATTTGTTTATTCATGAACCTTAATGATAATTTCATACGGTTGAGCATGTTGATCCATTTATATCTGCTGAAATTCCAAACAAAGATGAAGATCATGAGTTGTATTCACTTGTACGCAAGTTCATGATTCACGGACCTTGTGGCAGTTATAATATGAACTATCCATGCATGATCGACAAAAAGTGTTCAAAGAACTTTCCTAAGAAATTCTCTGATTACACGTTTCTTGATGCAAATGGTTTCCCTTTATATAGAAGAAGAGATTCTGGAAGTTTTGTTGAAAAGTCTGGTGTTAAGTTAGACAATCGAAGCGTGGTTCCTTACAATAAAAAAAAACTTTTGAAAAGATACCAGGCGCATATTAATGTTGAATGGTGTAGTCAGGCTTCGTCTATAAAATATTTATTTAAATATATTAACAAAGGTGCTGACAAAGCTACTTTTGCTGTTGTACATAGTAACAGACTACAAGATCAAGATAAGCCAAAAGATGAAATCAAAGAATATTATGATTGTAGATATATTTCAGCATGCGAAGCATCTTGGAGGATATTTGCATATGACATCCATTATAGGTATCCTTCTATTATGAGGCATCATTTCCATCTTCCTGGTCAGCAACAAGTCATATATGGTGCAGGTGATGATATTGATAATATCCTTAATAAACCAACAGTTGGTTCTTCCATGTTTTTATCCTGGATGCAGTGTAACCAAAATGATGTACCAGGAGCACGCAAGCTTACTTATGTTGAATTCCCTTCAAAGTTTGTCTGGAAACTTAAAAAAAGATGTTGGCAACCACGTATAAAAGGACTTTCAATTGGTAGAATTCATTCAGTTCCTCCTTCTCTCGGTAAAGCATATTTTCTAAGGAGTCTTTTAAACAAAGTTAGGGGACCGAAATCATTTGAAGACATTAGAACCGTAAATGGAGAATTGTTTCCTACGTTTAGAGATGCATGTTACGCGCTTGGTCTGCTAGATGATGATGCGGAGTATATCGAGGCAATTAAAGAAGCAAGTTTTGATGGTTCCGGTTTTTATGCCCGCGCTTTATTTGCACAATGTTACTATCAAATACTCTTTCTAGACCAGATTTTGTGTGGGAAAACACATGGAAATACTTATCAGCTGACATTGTTTACAGACAAGCAAAGATATTTCGAGGTATTATATGTTCATATTCAGTTGTAAATAATTAAATAATTAGCACATTATTCACTTACTTTTTTAAATTGTTTATTTTTTTATTATCTTATCTGTTAATATTTTAATTCAAAAAAATTGGATATAGTAATTATTTTTAATTCTTTATATGTTTTTGCAGGGGTTTCAGTTCCTGATGCACGAATTAAAAACTTGGCCTTATATGAAATTGAGAAATTATTGCTTCGTAATAATTCCTCCTTATGAAGATTTACAACTATGCCTTATCCTGATCATGAGGCTTTGTTTTCTGCAAACAATCTTCTAATTAGCGAGGAGTTGTCTTCTGACACAACAAATCTAGAAACTGAGTTTGATAGTTTGTTAAATTCGTTAATAGATGAACAACCAATGGTTTTTGAAGAAATCATATTACGAAAAATGTGTTTTTCTAAAACGCAATGGCCAGAAAACACATAAAAATGTCTTATTTCTAAAACGCAATGGCCTAAAAACACAAAAGAGAGTGTTCTTTCTAAAACGCAATGAATTGAAAACACATAAAAACGTGTTTTACCTAAAACGCAATGGACTAAAAACACTTCAAAATGTGTTTTTCTAAAATGCAATGTGTCACACCCCGATATTTCCACGTTTGACTGGTGGGCCCGGTGGGGGAGTAGCGTAACGTGGTTGGCAACATTACAGTCAAACAACACAATATTTAATATGCACAGCGGAAGCAAATGAAAGATATATTTCAACCGAATGTAATATTGTAATATCAGTATCACAAATAGTTGAAATTAATCCACAGGTGGATAAAATGAAAAATAGGAAACAGTAGTGTCACAGCCCATAGCCCCGGTTTGACCCGGTCAAGAGCCGCGAGGCAGGAAATCCGATGGTATCTAATTTAGTGACAGCGGAAGTCTTTTTAAACAGGATCGATTATTATTAAAACTGCCCGTTTATATATAATATAGGGATAAATCCCATAATTTACAAATAAGTGATTTCACTGGGAAATCCTTTATTTCTCAAAACATGTTTCTTTATTTATTTACATTGAGCCACTTTCTAAGCTTGTAGTGTTCCACAGCACTTTTCCTTTGCTCACAACAGATCACCTGAAACATGTTTGAAAAAGGTTTTGTCAGCAGGGAAATACTGAGTGAATCATTCAGTTTTACTAAAACGACTCGTTTGTTATAATTTACAGTATTAAGAGAGATTACAATGTTTCTGATATCAAACCAACTACCCACAGTATTTGTCACTCGACTCATTTCGGTGACTGTGGTCATATCACCATTGGCTGCCCCAATGAATGACGAATATCACTAATTTTAGGTTCGCCCACCTAAAGTGATAACAACTGTAGTAATGTGCACAATACCCCACATACCGGCTGTAATTTGGTGATTACATAAACTTAATCACTGTAATTATAACTTTTGAAAATAACATGCTTTTGTAAATAAATTTGATAAAAAGAGAATGACTCACATTGTAGATTTAACGAGCAGATTATAAGCCTACTGATTAGCCTTGATTAACCTAATTTAAATAATAATGCACACACAAATAGGTTAGTAACTAATACAGCAGTTACGACAATTCACGAGATTAAACCCTCACAACGATTTATTAGTGCAATACTTAACAATTCAGCGGATTCACAACGAATGACAGAGTATAGTCCGAATTCGAACAGCACTCAAACATTCAAGTCGAAATTACAATGAATAACAAAGTATAAACTCAATTTGAGCGGCACTTAAACAATCGTTGGATAGTTATAATCGATCGGACGTTGAATCGTAATAGCGATCGAGTTATTACCCTGATTGCGGCAGCACTTCCTGATTAGTGTGTGTTAATTTGTGGTAAACAGAAAGTAATTCGATGCCTGAAACGAATTTCTTCGTAGAACATATGCCAAATTTCAAGTCCCAATGTCTGCTATTTATAGTCAGAATTTTGCATTGCTTACGGACCGTAAGCCTAACATTGTTGCGGTCCGTAAGGGTTCTTACGGTCCGTAAGATTAATAATGTTACGGTCCGTAAGGGTTTAAAAATAGGTTATAGGGTAGCCACGATTGGGACTAGCTTTGCTGACTTGACATATTCTTAATTTCGAATTTTGACAGCGAGTATTTTCAGATAATCGTTAGCTAGGGTTTACCCCCCTGAGTTTTAGGGGCCCTGATCCCGATTCCGATTATTCTGAAAATTTTAGGGTTTGTTCAGAATCACTTGGGTTTCTCAATTAGGGTTTCCTATTGGCCAAATTAAAATAATAATTAGGACTTTTGATGAGAATTGTTACAAGTAGTTCAACAGACTTTAGGCATCTTAAGCTTGCGAGACTCTTTTGATGCTAAGGAGAAATCCAGCCTATTACGAGTAGTACCTGCACTTAATTTTTTTGGGAAAATACGTCAGTTTACACTGGTAAATACAATTAACCGACTCATTTTTTTAAAATGATTTAAAAATTTATTTGGATGCACATGGCACAAACATTTTATAACTTGGGATAATTATTTAAATATATAATCTCGTAAAAGGATTACATGTTCCTTATGCGTTCAGAAGCCCGGATCGTGCCGGATAAGATCAATAGACACACCACATTATTTATTTTGGCACTGACGGGTGTACGCCTACACCCCGCGCTTAGGTCGTGGCCATTTCGTAAAATGATGCCAAGGATATCCAGGACATGGTCATTAACCTCCCAAAGGCTTTAAGCAAACAAAACAATTTAAACGGGCCGATCAATATCAATTAACCACCATACGATGGAAGATTTAATGCCCGACCAAGCGGTATTTTATATACCGTACCCCAAGCCCGTATAGGGAAAATAAGTTAAAAGTATTTACCTTTGTAAGTATAATTCACAATTGGCAAATGCGGGTAGCTTTTACCGGTTCTCCTATTCTGGAACAAAGGTTTATAATAACCTATTAGAATCCTAACGGTCTTTAGTTAAGCTTAAGCTCAGACCGATTAGTTTTAAGGAATGATTCGGTTCGAACGCGTGATTAAGCGAAGACCGGGATAGAATGTGATTTAGACCCGACAAGTTTGAAGACTTGTCTTATATGGGTAATCTAAACACATTCTGGATTTTGAGGTAAAAACGATAAGGTTTGACCCGTTTCGGCTAGTTTATGCAAACTAGTTACACAAACTGAACCGAACGCGCAAGAGGCGTAACGGGTAACCAAAAGAGCCATATACAGGTTTCCTAAGTTAATATGCCTTAAATATGTTGTGACATCAGTAAGATATATTTTATTATGCCCGAAACGAGTTTAAACTCAAACTATGCCCCGTAGGGGTATTTTAGTCATTTACAAGGTTATAAAAGAGTTCAAGTATTAACCTGAGTTATAGGTATGATATAATCAGCAAAAATACTTAATTTGATAAGTTATAACAGTAGGGTATTGCATATATGTGAAATTTATCAATTATAACCAAACTATGCACCGTAGGGGCATTTTGGTAATTTCACATAAGCCGAAAAGCTCAAAACTGAAGTCTGAGTTAAACAACTTTTGCTTACTGTTAAAATATTATGATTTACCTAAAATATCAGTAGGTATCAACCCTTGTGTGTTTAAAATAGTCTTAGTACATACTATGCGTTAAAAACGCTTAAAAAGGCGATTAGAAGTCGTTTCCGGGTTTTATATAGAAAGCTGATATTTTTATTATTCCAAAAGGTTTAAAATAATTTATTTATCATATAAATTCAGTAGCAAAAGGTTTGGGGTCAAAAAGATATGTAAAACTCATTTTATAGCCCAAAAGGGCAAAACCGACAATTACCGGATCAAGCTTATAACTCTAAGTTATGCTCAGCCTAAAATTAATTAAAAATATTCAAAAATCCCAAAATAATATATTACATCAGTAGGTAAAAAGTTTGATATCAAAAAGTGGGTTTAAATAGGCTATATGCTAATTACGCCGTTAAATCGCTAAAAAGCTTTTTAATTACGCTAATGAGCATAACTCTCAATCTACATCTCAAACTGATGTCAAATTTTGGGTACAAGTTTATATATTAGTAACTAAGGTTTCTAATCTTTTACATTTTCAAAAATCACGTTTCATGGTGAAAAGGGCATAATGGTCAACATATGAGCAATTAACGGAATCATGCATATTAATTTGATAACTATTGAACCAAGGTGTATAATCACAGAGGGTTATACTAGCATGTAACCTGGTCCAATTAAAGCTCTAAGGCATTTCTAAAACATGCTTAAACGGGTCAGAACTGAAAGTCAAAGCAAAAGTCAAATTATGCGACTTTCGGTTCCGAACCGGGTCTCTACTGAAAATTGTCGGGTTGAACATGTTTAGACATGTTCTTACATTAATTACTAAGTTATAATAATGATCAAATAGGTTGTATGGGTTCTACATTGCTAATTATGTATTAATTTGAAATTAAGCATCCTGTTGACTTTTTCTAATTAACTTTGACCCGACAAATGGTCTAGATAGAGTGGGAATCAGCGGGTGCCCTTTTAAGCCCACATAATTACCAACTTATAACTACCTTCAATTCGACTAATCACTGGACTATCAATGATTAATCGCTAAGTCAAACGGTAATTACGACGGTTTGACTTTTAAGCTAAAACTAAGTAAAAACTCAACTAAGAAGGGTTAAGCATACTTACTGAAGTCCTATGCACGATTAGGAAGGCTTAGGGTCTGCTCTTAAGCTCCAGGAAGCTCCAGAAATGCAGAAGGAATGAGTGATCAAATGGTTGCAACTTTGTGGCCTTTATATAGTGATTAAAACTCAATGGATTGTTGACAAATAAGTCTATCCATGTTCCCTGATTATGTACAAGTGTTCCTAGGGTCTAAAAAGCTTGTAGGGGTCGTCCAAAGAAGTGGAAAATCGAATATAAGTCGGTTATTGCGTTTAAAACAGTTGCTGCCAAACTTTTTGTCGCTGGGGCACCCTTACGGACCGTAAGGGTGTGGCTTACGGTCCGTAAGCCTTCTGCAGAAGCCAAAAATTGTTGTTCTTTCGGGGTTTGAAAGGGCAATTGATGAAATACGAATTTTGGGCTTCTATTATTCAGAATGGGGCCTCATGAACAGGTTCTAAATAGTTAGGATCACCTTTAAAGATGTACATTTGTCTTGGACATTATCGAAAAGCCATAAACGATGGGTTGTCATGCATTTCTTCGTAGGATTTCCATTCTTGCAAATTTTGTGTCAATTATTACGAGTGATTACCGGATTGAATGTAAATCGGATGTTTGTAATATATGTTAGTGTCTTGGGATTCATAACGAGGTCGTTCAGAGGTAAAAATTAACATGACTACACTTTTAAATCTTGCCATACATCTTTAACTAGATCCGGGTTTATATCACTTTTGTCTTACATGACACGTGTCGTCATTCTATTGAACACGAATTTTCGAGGTGTTACATCCTCACCCCCTTAAAAGAAATCTCGACCTCGAGATTTACTGAAACAAATGAGGGTACTTTTCTTTCATTGTGGACTCTACCTCCCACGTGTACTCGGGACCTCTACGGGCATCCCATTTTACCTTTACAATAGGCACATGCTTCCTTCGAAGCTTCTTAACCTGTCGATCCTCGATCGACATAGGTTTTTCGACAAACTTCAAGCTCTCTTCTATGTGCACATCTGTATGTGGTATAACCAGTGATTCATCAGCGAAACACTTCTTCAGATTGCAGATGTGGAATACATTGTGAATACTACTGAGCTCTTCAGGTAAGTTTAACTTATAGGCAACTGATCCGACACGTTCGATGACCTCGAATGGTCCTATGTATCTCGGGCTTAACTTGCCTTTCTTACCAAATCGCATCACTCCCTTTCAGGGTGATACTTTAAGCAACACTTTGTCACCTACCTCGAAGTTAAAAGATTTATGCTTTAAATCTGCGTAGCTTTTCTGCCTATCTCTGGCAGCTTTCAGGCGATCACGAATCTGGACAATCTTGTTCGTCGTTTCAAAGACTATTTCTGGTCCTGATAGTTGGACATCTCCAACTTCCGCCCAACAAACAGGCGTTCTGCACTTTCTACCGTATAAGGCCTCGAAAGGCGTAGCCTTGATGCTGGTATGGTTGCTATTGTTATACGAGAACTCGATCAATGGTAGGTGGTTATCCCAACTACCACCTAAGTCAATCACACATGCTCGAAGCATGTCTTCCAAGGTTTGGATGGTACGCTCACTCTGTCCGTCCGTCTGAGGATGGTAAGCCGTACTGAAATTTAAGCGCGCGCCCAAAGATTGTTGGAAACTCTTCCAAAAATGTGACGTGTATCTAGTATCTCTGTTAGAGATAATAGCCACAGGTACGCCATGTAGAGCTACAATCTTATCTATGTACAATTGGGCTAACATGTCGGAGCTATAGGTCTCCTTAATGGGTAGGAAATGTGCTGACTTAGTCAGTCTATCTACGATCACCCATATAGTATCATTCCCTTTCCTTGTCTTAGGTAACTTGGTGATAAAATCCATAGTTACCATTTCCCACTTCCAAGTGGGAAGTTCAGGCTGTTGTAGCACACCTGACGGTTTCTGATGTTCTGCTTTGACTTGCGCACACGTCAAGAATTTAGCTACATAGGCGGCTACAGACTTTTTCAAGCCTATCCACCAATAATTTGCCTTAAGATCTTGGTACATCTTATCAGCTCTAGGATGAATGGAATATTTAGAGCTGTGGGCTTCCTGGAGGATAACATCTCGAAGCCCTCCATAAACTGGGACCCATATTCTTCCATTTAACCTCAGGATTCCGTCCTTGCCCTGAGATAATTGCTCTTCAGTGACTCCTAGCCTTTCGTTAGGATAGTTAGCTTCCAACACAGCTTCCTTCTGTGCAGCTAACAACCTTTCATTCAAACTGTTCTTTATTTCAATGCTCTTGGCATTGATTCGGGTGGGTTTCACTCTTTCCTTCCGACTTAAGGCATCAGCAACCACATTTGCCTTGCCTGGATGGTATCGGATTTCACAATCATAATCATTCAACGTCTCCATCCATCGTCGTTGCCTCATGTTTAAATCCTTTTGGTTAAACAGGTGCTAGAGGCTCTTGTGATCAGAATAGATCACACACTTGACACCATATAAATAGTGCCTCCATAGCTTCAGTGCAAATACAACGGCACCCAACTCCAAGTCATGGGTGGTGTAATTCTTTTCATGCACTTTTAACTATCGTGAAGCGTAGGCAATGACTTTGCCTATCTGCATAAGCACACATCCCATGCCAGTGTGTGATACGTCGTAGTAAACCACGAATTCTTCGGTACCTTCAGGCAATGTAAGTACAGGAGCGTTGCTCAACTTCTGTTTAAGGATATCAAAGGATTCTTGCTGCTTAGGGCCCCAAACGAACTTTATTTTCTTCCGAGTCAAAGAAGTTAGGGGTGCAGCAATCCTTGAAAAATTCTCAATGAAACGTCTGTAGTATCCTGCCAATCCCAAGAAACTGCGAATTTCTGTGGGCGTCTTTGGCTCTTGCCAATTGATGACAGCTACAACCTTAGCGGGGTCCACTTGGATTCCGCGTTTGCGAACCACATGTCCAAGAAATTGGACTTCACGAAGCCAGAATTCACATTTAGAGAATTTGGCATAGAGCTTCTCCTGCTGAAGTAGTGAAAGAATACATCGAAGATGTTTCCCATGGTCGGCTTTGTTCTTCGAGTAGATGAGGATGTCGTCAATGAAGACGATGACAAATTTGTCTAAGTAGGGCTTGCAGACGCGATTCATGAGATCCATGAATGCGGCAGGTGCATTAGTGAGCCCAAAAGGCATCACTAGGAACTCGTAATGACCATAACGAGTCCTAAATGCAGTCTTGTGTACATCTTCATCTTTAACCTTCAATTGATGATAGCCTGACCTCAGATCGATCTTAGAGAAGTAGCTTGCCCCTTGGAGTTGATCGAACAGATCGTCGATTCTGGGCAATGGGTACCTATTCTTGATAGTGACCTTATTAAGCTCACGGTAATCGATGCACAGATGCAACGATCCATCCTTCTTCTTGACAAATAAGATTGGTGCTCCCCAAGCAGACGAACTAGGTCTAATGAAACCTTTGGCCAGCAATTCATCTAGTTGCGTTCTCAATTCCTTCATCTCTGTTGGTGCCAACCTATAAGGTGCTCTAGCAACAGGTGCTGCCCCAGGGATGATGTCAATTCTGAATTCGACTTGTCTATCTGGTGGTAAACCAGGTAGTTCTTCAGGAAAAACTTCAGGGTATTCAGAAATGACAGGAATATCCTCAATCTTAGGCTTCGGCTCATCGATAGTCACTTGTGCCATGTAGATGACACAACCCTTCTTTAAACACTTAGAGGCCTTGAGCATAGTCACTTGCTCAGGCAGTCCATACTAGGTATCTCCCCGAATGGTAAGTGATTCACCAGACGGAGTCTTAATCACCACTTGCTTCTTGTTGCAGACAATTTTGGCCTGGTTATGAGATAACCAGTCCATACCCAAAACTATGTCAAAACCGGCTAACTTAAAGGGAAGTAGGGACAAAGGAAAAGAGTGGTTCTTAATGGATATAACACATCCATCTAACACAGTCGAGACGGTTTCTTTGGTGCCATCTGCTAACTCCACCTCATACTTCACACTTAAGGTTTTAACAGGTAAATTCAGTAACTTGCAAAACTTATTATCTACAAACGATTTATCAGCGCCTGAATCAAAAAGTACTCTTGCATAAACATCATTTATGAGGAAAGTACCTGTGATCACGTTATCGTCCTGCACAGCTTCTTTCGCATCCATCCTGAAGACTCTAGCATTGGTCTTCTTCCCTTCATCGGCTTTCTTTGCATATTTTGGGCAGTTGGTCTTAATGTGCCCCTTTTCGTTGCAACTGTAGCACGTTGCGTCTTTCAGCTTCTTGCAATCCAAGGTCTTGTGCTCCTTGGACTTGCATATTCCACATGCAAAAGTTCTCGACTGAGTCTGCGAGTTCGATTCATACCTGCACTTCCCGAAGTGCTGTCTCTTGCAGATCTTACACTTGGGCTTATCACCAGATTTATGCCCATCCTTCTTAGACTCGGACCCTTTCTTGTGGTCATTGCTTCCTCGGTGCTTCTTGTTTGAACTTCGTGAATTGTCATCTTCACGTTTCCTTTTCTTGGCATCCGTGTTCCTCAGCGATCTTTGTCTGACCGCGTCCAGAGTGAGGGACAAGGATATGTCAGTTACCGATCTGAAAGTAGTCGGCCGAGAGGCCTTCACACTTGCCTTTATTTCTGGGGCTAAACCCCCAATGAAACGAGCTATTCTTTTGGGTTCTGGGGTTACCAGATACAGAACCAATCTGGACATTGTATTAAAGCTCGTGAGGTAAGCTTGGCAGTCAAGGTTCTTCATAACCAACGATAGGAAGTCAGACTCAATCTTTTCTACCTCATGCTGAGGACAGTAGTTCTCCCTGGTGAGGGCAACAAATTGTTCCCATGTCATGTTATACAGTGGGATCTTCCCAGTAGCTTGAATCAGCGATCTCCACCAGGCTAAGGCCTCACCTTTGAATGATTGAGACACAAACTTTACCACATCTTTATCAGCGCACCCGCTGATATCAACCACAGTATCCATCTCATCCAGCCATGTCATACAGTCTATGGCCCCTTTTTCCCCAGTGAAATCCCTGGGTTTACATGAAACAAAGTATTTGTAGGAGCAACCCTTATCACGGGGTCCTTGATTCAGCATTATCTTCTGAGATGGATCACTTCGATGATTTGAAGAGTGACGATCGTCATCTTCTTTCCTGGGTTCATCCTTCTTGGAGGGTGGCTTTGAATGCGGTGTAGATAAGGTCCTACTTCGAGTCCCACTATATTCTTCATACTGCCGCTCTAAGGCCTTTGTAACAGCGTCGTCTACTAACGCTTTCAGTTCAGCACCCGTTATATTAATTCGGGCGTTATCATTATTCTCCCTTGGGTGACTATTAATTTCATCCGAGTCAGCCATTTTAATTTGAACTGTTGCATAAGACAATGACAATAGTTTATTTGGGAGTTTATTATGGAATTGTCTTTTATAGCAATTCATTAACCATGGTAACATAAGCCATATTTGGTTAATTTGTTAATCATATTTATTTAGGATTTTTATTATAATTTATCCTAATTATAAAAACAATAACAGTTTTATTAGTGGCACAACAGGCCTAGTCATAAGGACATTTTTAAATTATAAGCTATGATTTCAGAGAATCAAGGCTTTAAGGTTTGAACATAGTTCTTTACCTTTTTCGGACAGGGAGTCATAGCTACCACTGTCTTTTGGCTCATGTAGAAATGAGCAAGGCCCGTAGGCACTATATTACCAATGTATGGTCAAAATATGATCATCTAAATTGATGATTTAAACCCAAGATTCATAGATAATTAAGTTGGGTTAGGAAATCTTTTGAAGAATCCTTATTTAAGAATGACGTGTGTGATTTTAACGAATCACGTCTGCCAGGAGCGTTAACATGTTTTCAGATGTTAACTGGGATCCGAATCTTTTTAAACAGGTTTTACCATATTGGCTAAGTCTTTATAATGACCTACAAGCTAGGTTTTACCTTTTTAAGATTCTTATTAATATTTAAAATAGGCAGATTAATTTTTAAAAGGAATGATTCTGATTTATTTATTTCATGTAATATATTTATGCATATAATAGCAAAATAAAATTTATGAACTTAACATTCCAATAATCATAAAAAGTACACACTGCCCTAAACGGGTCTTTTTGACAGAACACTTACCCACGCAGGGGTCACACTGAAATACTAGTCCACGCAGGGACTTAAACAAACAACATACCCTCGTAGGGGTTAACAGAAGATAGGCCCACGCAGGGGCTCAAAAGACAACCATACCCACGCAGGGGTCAAAACAGCAAGACAGGCCCACGCAGGGGCTCAACTGAAACAAGGAAACTACAATCAATAATTGAAGGATTCAATGGTCCTTCTTGCTCTTCCCTTTTATTAAACTTGTCAATCCCTGGAAGAAACTTTGTCACTCCCTGCGATCTCGGTGAAAGTCTCGCTCGACTTGGTCCAATCTTTGAAGAATTTCTTCCCGTTCGGGTGGGGAAAACCGTGGCGGCTGCGATTGTTGCCGAATTATAGGTCTAGCAGGTATTTGGTACCTATGGGTTGGGTACCCTACTCCCCAAGGAGCTCCATACGGTCCTTCCGGGTGAAGGGCGTTGTAATTGGCCGCTACCAAGTATGGGTCGGCTTCAGCGTAATTATAGTTGGTGTGAGTCGGCTGCTCAAACGAGTTGTACGCCACTGAACCTGTATATGCAGGAATTGGGTTATCAAAACCCATCGGTGGTGGTTGTGGTGCAACTGGGTTTGAAGGCCCACCCATTTAAGGGTCTTCATGTAGTGGCGGATAATGACTGCCACTTGAGTGATGAGGGGTGCTGAAGTGAAAACCCCCTCCACGTGCGGATATTCGCGCGCCTGTCCTCCTACGCCTCGGCGGTTCTGGAGGCGCTTGATGAACTGGCGGCGGTGGGGGCGGTGGCGTGACTGCCGCAAAACGTGAATCCCCAGAGGGATCTTGCTGCTGGTGGGGCGATGAATGGTGAGAAGGTGTGAAGTACCATTCATGCTGGTTGAACCTTGCCTGGAAACTGTCTGGACCACCGTAGGGTGATCCGTGAAAAGATGAGCCATCCGAGACCTCGATAGGATGGTTGGGGGTCCCGGTTGCAGGTTCAATAGGGTCGGTGTCCTCCTCCATATCCATGGCGTTATCGCCGGAAAAATGATCCTCCGGTCCTAGTGGGTTAAAACCCACGGGTTCTTGTATGTAGTTCGCCGGGTTAAACCGGCCCTGAAAAACAGGAGTGGGGTTACCAAAAGAATTGTGCGAAAGGGATCGCTGAAGAGGTATATATGAAGGTTGTGGGTTATCGGGCTCGTTTTCTGACTGTGGCCCATAGGAGTTACGAAAAGGAGGCGTTGAACTATGTGAAACAGACCGTCTAGCGGGCTCCACATTGGTCCTCCAGTTCTCTCGAGGATCAGCACTCGCAGTGGCAGAAGGAGCTCGCCTGTGCGAGGGCCCGGCTTCGTGATCATTGGGGGCGGTGATTGGCCCCTTGCCTCGTCCTCTTCGTCTGAAAAATCTTGGCGGCATATTTAGACCTGTCAATATAACATAAGATAACAACAAGAATATATAAAATAAAAGACAAAGAAAAAAATAAATTGAAACAAATTTGGATTGTTCCTATGTTCTTTGTCTAGACTCGAAAATTTTGGAATGTGCAATTGTGTAACTGAGATTAAACACAAAAGGCTAGTGTTTAATTCACTTAGCGTTGGCTCTGATACCAACCTGTCACACCCCGATATTTCCACGTTTGACCGGTGAGTATCGTGACGTGGTTGGCAACATTACAGTCAAACAACACAATATTTAATATGCACAGCGGAAGCAAATGAAAGATATATTTCAACCGAATGTAATATTGTAATATCAGTATCACAAATAGTTGAAATTAATCCACAGGTGGATAAAAATAAAAATAGGAAACAGTAGTTCAACAGACTTTAGGCATCTTAAGCTTACGAGACTCTTTTGATGCTAAGGAGAAATCCAGCCTATTACGAGTAGTACCTGCACTTAATCTTTTTGGGAAAATACGTCAGTTTACACTGGTAAATACAATTAACCGACTCATTTTTTAAAATGATTTAAAAATTTATTTGGATGCACATGGCACAAACATTTTATAACTTGGGATAATTATTTAAATATATAATCTCGTAAAAGGATTACATGTTCCTTATGCGTTCAGTAGCTCGGATCGTGCCGGGTTAAAGATCAATAGACACACCACATTATTTATTTTGGCACTGACAGGTGTACGCCTACACCCCGCGCTTAGGTCGTGGCCATTTCGTAAAATGATGCCAAGGATATCCGGGACATGGTCATTAACCTCCCAAAGGCTTTAAGCAAACAAAACAATTTAAACGGGCCGATCAATATCAATTAACCACCATACGATAGAAGATTTAATGCCCGACCAAGCGGTATTTTATATACCGTACCCCAAGCCCGTATAGGGAAAATAAGTTAAAAGTATTTACCTTTGTAAGTATAATTCACAATTGGCAAATGCGGGTAGCTTTTACCGGTTCTCCTATTCTGGAACAAAGGTTTATAATAACCTATTAGAATCCTAACGGTCTTTAGTTAAGCTTAAGCTCAGACCGATTAGTTTTAAGGAATGATTCGGTTCGAACGCGTGATTAAGCGAAGACCGGGATAGAATGTGATTTAGACCCGACAAGTTTGAAGACTTGTCTTATATGGGTAATCTAAACACATTCTGGATTTTGAGGTAAAAACGATAAGGTTTGACCCGTTTCGGCTAGTTTATGCAAACTAGTTACACAAACCGAACCGAACGCGCAAGAGGCGTAACGGGTAACCATAAGAGCCATATACAGTTTTCCTAAGTTAATATGCCTTAAATATGTTGTGACATCAGTAAGATATCTTTTATTATGCCCGAAACGAGTTTAAACTCAAACTATGCCCCATAGGGGTATTTTAGTCATTTATAAGGTTATAAAAGAGTTCAAGTATTAACCTGAGTTATAGGTATGATATAATCAGCAAAAATACTTAATTTGATAAGTTATAACAGTAGGGTATTGCATATATGTGAAATTTATCAATTATAACCAAACTATGCACCGTAGGGGCATTTTGGTAATTTCACATAAGCCGAAAAGCTCAAAACTGAAGTCTGAGTTAAACAACTTTTGCTTACTGTTAAAATATTATGATTTACCTAAAATATCAGTAGGTATCAACCCTTGTGTGTTTAAAATAGTCTTAGTACATACTATGCGTTAAAAACGCTTAAAAAGGCGATTAGAAGCCGTTTCCGGGTTCTATATAGAAAGCTGATATTTTTATTATTCCATAAGGTTTAAAATAATTTATTTATCATATAAATTCAGTAGCAAAAGGTTTGGGGTCAAAAAGATATGTAAAACTCATTTTATAGCCCAAAAGGGCAAAACCGACAATTACTGGATCAAGCTTATAACTCTAAGTTATGCTCAGCCTAAAATTAATTAAAAATCTTCAAAAATCCCAAAATAATATATTACATCAGTAGGTAAAAAGTTTGATATCAAAAAGTGGGTTTAAATAGGCTATATGCTAATTACGCCGTTAAATCGCTAAAAAGCTTTCTAATTACGCTAATGAGCATAACTCTCAATCTACACCTCAAACTGATGTCAAATTTTGGGTACAAGTTTATATATTAGTAACTAAGGTTTCTACTCTTTTACATTTTCAAAAATCACCTTTCATGGTGAAAAGGGCATAATGGTCAACATATGAGCAATTAACGGAATCATGCATATTAATTTGATAACTACTGAACCAAGGTGTATAATCACAGAGGGTTATACTAGCATGTAACCTGGTCCAATTAAAGCTCTAAGGCATTTCTAAAACATGCTTAAACGGGTCAGAACTGAAAGTTAAAGCAAAAGTCAAATTATGCGACTTTCGGTTCCGAACCGGGTCTCTACTGAAAATTGTCGGGTTGAACATGTTTAGACATGTTCTTACATTAATTACTAAGTTATAATAATGATCAAACAGGTTGTATGGGTTCTACATTGCTAATTATGTATTAATTTGAAATTAAGCATCCTGTTGACTTTTTCTAATTAACTTTGACCCGACAAATGGTCTAGATAGAGTGGGAATCAGCGGGTGCCCTTTTAAGGGTTTAATGCCCACATAATTACCAACTTATAACTACCTTCAATTCGACTAATCACTGGACTATCAATGATTAATCGCTAAGTCAAACGGTAATTACGACGGTTTGACTTTTAAGCTAAAACTAAGTAAAAACTCAACTAAGAAGAGTTAAGCATACTTACTGAAGTCCTATGCATGATTAGGAAGGCTTAGGGTCTGCTCTTAAACTCCAGGAAGCTCCATAAGTGCAGAAGGAATGAGTGATCAAATGGTTGCAACTTTGTGGCCTTTATATAGTGATTAAAACTCAATGGATTGTTGACAAATAAGTCTATCCATGTTCCCTGATTATGTACAAGTGTTCCTAGGGTCTAAAAAGCTTGTAGGGGTCGTCCAAAGAAGTGGAAAATCGAATATAAGTCGGTTATTGCGTTTAAAACAGTTGCTGCCAAACTTTCTGTCGCTGGGGCACCCTTACGGACCGTAAGGGTGTGGCTTACGGTCCGTAAGCCTTCTGCAGAAGCCAAAAATTGTTGTTCTTTCGGGGTTTGAAAGGGCAATTGATGAAATACGAATTTTGGGCTTCTATTATTCAGAATGGGGCCTCATGAACAGGTTCTAAATAGTTAGGATCACCTTTAAAGATGTACATTTGTCTTGGACATTATCGAAAAGCCATAAACGATGGGTTGTCATGCATTTCTTCGTAGGATTTCCATTCTTGCAAATTTTGTGTCAATTATTACTAGTGATTACCGGATTGAATGTAAATCGGATGTTTGTAATATATGTTAGGGTCTTGGGATTCATAACGAGGTCGTTCAGAGGTAAAAATTAACATGACGACACTTTTAAATCCTGCCATACATCTTTAACTAGATCCGGGTTTATATCACTTTTGTCTTACATGACACGTGTCGTCATTCTATTGAACACGAATTTTCGAGGTGTTACACAATGGCCAGAAAACACATAAAATGTCTTATTTCTAAAACGCAATGGCCTAAAAACACAAAAGAAAGTGTTCTTTCTAAAACGCAATGAACTGAAAACAAATAAAAATGTGTTTTACCTAAAACGCAATGGACTAAAAACACTTCAAAATGTGTTTTTCTAAAACGCAATGGACCAAAAAACACATAAAAATGTCTTTTTTCTAAAACGTAATGGCCTAAAAACGCAATGATTCAAATTCATCTCTGACTTCCATACAGTTGATGTCTGAACTTCTTCGATTTGTAACAAATGTTCGAGTACTCGTGGGGACAAAATTAAGTACAAACCTATGTTGTCAAAGACGCAAGGCGCAGGCGAGGCGCATCGGCCTCGCCCGGAGCCTAGGCGGAAAAAAAACGTGGGCTTTTTTAAGAAAAGCGCACATAGAGAAATTTTTTTTTAAAAATATGTTATGATTTGAAAATAAATAAGATTCCACATATAAAATTTAAAAAAAAACTATTATATATGTCATTTAAGATCATGTAGCTAATAGTTAGTAGCAAAAGTTTAGGGCTTATATGTTGTAAGTTTTGGGTGTGTGAATAAAAGTCTCAAAAGGTGGTAAATACTTTGTCCCACATTGGGGTGGGAACAAAGTGAGTGGTTGTTTATAAGATAAAGCCTTTACTACTCCATTGTAGCTTTATGAAAAGTTTTACCACAAGTCCTACGTGCGCGCAGGGGGGGTGCAAAAATGAGTTTCTGAGCTGGAATTTGGTTGAACTCGTGCGTGCCCGCATGAATGCAGCTCCGAAAACCTGGGCCCGCGTGAGGCAGTTTTTGCACGCACTCGGTTTCGTATTTTTTGTGCGTTACCTTTTGTTTTCTGCTTATGCGCTGCGTCTCAGCACCGTTTTTTCGCCTAGTCGCGCGCCTTTTTGCGCCTCAGCTTCGTTTTAAAAAAAACTCATTTTTGTGCCTAGGCTACCACCAGGCGCTATAGGTGCGCCTCGTTGCGCCCGAGCGCCTATTTTTGCGCTTTTGACAACATAGGTACAAACTACAAATCACATTCTATATGATGATATTCTTTTTAATTTCATTTGAGTAAAGTGCCAAAATGGTCCATAAGGTTTGGTCACTTTTGACACTTTAGTTCAAAACTCAAACATTTTTAATCTGGGTCCCTATGGTTTCAATTTTGTTGTCATTTTCATCCAAAATCAAAATATTGTCAGATTTTTTAGTTAGCATCCAGTTTTTTTGTCTTTTTCATCCCTTGTAATGAAGAGCAAAATGGTCTTTTAATGTTTTATTATAACAAATTAAAAAAAATCTGACCATTTTGCCCTTCGTTAGAAGGGAGGAAAAAGAAAAAACTGGATGTTAACGGAAAAATCTAACCATATTTTGCTTTTGGATGAAAATGACAACAAAATTGAAACCACAGGGACCCAGATTCAAAAATTTTGAGTTTTGAACTAAAGTGATAAAATTTCTGTAAAACAAACACATATTCAAGATCTCTTCGCAAACTAAGGGGTAAGGGTGTTAGTTGTGTAGGGGTTAACAAGTTGAATTGTTGACACTGAACACGACCTGTATATTTGTTGGCATCAAATACATTAATCCTAACCTGATCATACTTAAAATTGTGTAACATAGACAAGGCCAGTTTAAGCCATTTAAACGAGTCAAGCGGGATGAAGGGTTGATCCCATCACGACTTGTCTTATTAAATGTGTCCATCAAAACCCATTTATTAAACTGGTTAGACAAATAAAAAAATGATTATTTTCCTGTCATGACAAAAATTGGCAAAAATATAATAAAAAAAACAACAACCATTAAGTCCCCCTATTTTTTCTAGATCTTTGCAATGACAACGGATATTTAGTTGATCAAATGGGTTCTAAACAACAATTTAGTCCCCCTGTTTTTTCTAGATCTTTGCAATGATAACGGAAATTTAGTTGATCATATGGGTTCTAATGTTATTACATCTGCCCATGTACTAAATAATCAATATTTTCAGCTTTTATTTGTGAATTGATTTTTTTTAACGGCCAACAGAATCAATCCCGAGCACTCTCGGGGCACCCACTGGACCAAACGGAGTACTCCGAGAGTAACCCGAGTCCACCACCAATTCCGGGGAAAACCCGGTAACCCACCCGTCCGTAGGCACGACGGTGAAATTACCGGTAAAACCCGTTTGGCTTAAGGATCGAACCCAGGTTTCCCTGGGTCTCCTATCATTGCCCACCAATGCCTCACTCTGCACCGAGTGAGAGTTGAACTTGCATCTCTCAAGAGAAATGTAAGTTTTCCATCACTTGATCTAGAGATCATTGACTATTTGTGATTTGAATACATATAATTTTCTTTAATAATCTTTTACCTACATTATTTATCCTTCATTTGTGACCCACTTCATTGCAATCATATTTTCATTTCTAATTGCACCATACTAGAAATCGAAGATTTTGAGTGTTACGTTAAACGAATTCTTTTGGTTGAACATTTTCTTATAACATACAAGTTTTATTTAAGGAGAGTATAAGTTATGTTTCTATTCTGGTTTTATAGTAAGGGGGAATCTTTGTTTTGGTAAGGCATTTTCATGAAACTTTTAAGTTTCTCCGGTTTGACTTTCTTGGTAAAGATTCTATAAGATACCAAAACGAGGTTGAAGTAGAGCTTCCCGCTTTCAAAGCCATTCAACAGTTCCGAACAGGTCAGTTGACACACTCTAGTGGTGGTAAAATGGGCGAGGCAAAATAGTATTCAACAGAAAACAAGCACACTTTGCAAGCTTAATGGAGGAGATTAAATTCCTTGGCTTCTTGTGGCTTAGGAAGCGGACAAAAGTTCGAGAACTAACATCGGAGCTTTGGTGATATATCGTGTATCATTGGGGAAGCTTTGAAGGGGCCGGGAGGGGCGCCTGACCCCCCGAACTTTTCGCTCAGTAGTGTTATATATGTAGTTTTCGTATAGAAATGTTTGGGTATGTACGTTTTTGACCCCCCGGTTCTATAGAAATTTTTGGGTATATACGTTTTCGACCCCCCGTCGAACATGTCAAGCTTCGCAATTGTCGTGTATGAAATTATAGTTTGTTTAGTGGCGATTTGATACGTGCATAACACATCAGCAACCCAAACCCACGTTTACTTGCATGACACCCATGTTTCCTTTATATGATTCATGTTTCCCATGCTCCTTTGTTTACTCCATGCATGTTCTCGCTGTACCACGTAGTTGTTAGATTAGTTTTGCATATTTAAAGTCATGTACGTTGCATTTTGAAAGGAGAAGAAAAATTAGATCAAAGTTATTATTGTCTTGTTCTCTCATCTATGTTCTTTGGAGCCTAACCCACTCTACGGGTCTCTTGAGAGATTAGCCATCTCGAATCGGCTTCTATCAATTGGTGCTTTCATTGAGGAACTCACCTCCATCATGACCTCAAAAATGTCATACGGACTTTTTATGTCCGTAAGGTTGGTGGTAGTAGTGGGTTTTTCGGGTCGTTTTTGGTAAGGGTTGTCACAGGTGGTGGTCGAGCAGGCAGTGGAATTCCATTATTAGAGGCGGTGGTGATATGGATACGATGAAGCATTGCAGTGGCGAAAGACTTCCATGTGAGGCGTTCGGGTCCTCGATACCATGAATTGAACCAAGAAAAAGGTTCATCATCGAAGGACTCAACAACATAAGGAAACCATTCTTCCTCATAAATTGCATAAAAGGAAAAGAACCGTTCAGCATCACAAATCCACCAAGCAGGATTGGAACCGGTGAAGTGAGATAGATACGTGGAGTCCTCGAGTTCTTCCATAGCCATGGAGGCTAAGGCTCAATGAAAGCACCAATTGATAGGTTTACGGAGAAAACCTACAAACTCCCAAGATAGATAACTCTTAGAGGGGGTCAAGCTCTAAGAACACAAGACAAGAAAAGACTATTTTTTTACCACAATTTTTCTCTTCCTTTTTTGTCATTCCTTCAATCTATTTAAATACATAATATGCATAACTGAAATAAACGTGCAAAACATAAATAAATGTGAACATGGGTGATCATCAGGGGCGGACCCATATGGTGCGGGTCGGGGTCCACGGACCCCAATGTTTTTAAAAAAATAGCAGAATCGGTATGTTAATTTTTTCAAGGACCCCATAAAATAAATTAGTTGGACCCCATAGTATTAAAAGCAAATATGGTATGGTGGTAAATCCCAGTGTTGTAAAAATCGCGACTAGGCAGCGACTAGTCGGCGATTAATCGCTAGTCGGCCAGTAACTGAGTAATTTTTCGTTAATCAGTCCATTAATCGCTAGTCGGCCTAGTCGGGCCTAGTCGGACTAAGTCGGCCAGCCAAAAATCGGCGATTCCGGCCAGATTCCGGTAAAAAACCT